>JABSNV010000785.1:25000-57946 GCA_024085815.1 Flaveria linearis
GGTACAATTGGAACATAATTTATGGACACCCCTAATTTCTCTCGCTCACAATGCATGACAGTTCCATAATCCCCCGATTTTTCGATCAATTTCACAACAATAGTTCAAATTCATCCTTAAATCTTCATCCCTTGAGATTTCCGACCACATCATTCGTTGTACTCATCTTTAAAAGCTCCCCAAACAGCCACATTGGAGGTAAAGGTTGAAGACATGATTCTTCGAGTTTAAGTTTGGTTTGATTCATAAACCCTCCAATTCAACCCATATGTTGAATTATATATGTTATAATTTTTCTGTATAAGAAGTTGATATCAAAATCTAGGGCTCAGTATCATATTTTTCATTTTTATTCGTGCATTGTTATGTCGATTCCATTGTCAATGTGTTCAATCGTTTATTTTAGTTCGACCCATGATATATGCTGCTTGTGGTACTAATAAAGCTATTAAATTTTTCATCTTTGATAATGTTGTTTTTTCTATAAATTTGTGTTTTCTATAAATTTGTGTTTGTACTGGGCATGTTCTAAGTTTTTGGCATTGTTGATATCATGTATATTAGTTGCCCAGTACAAAGACAAGTTTTTGGCATTGTTTGGTCAATATTTTAGATGACGAAGGAAGGAGGCAAAAAACCCAGGCTAAATGTCTGAATTGTAAGTATGCAGCCAAGATCCTCTTGTCAGAAATCAATATCCACAGGGAGGAGGTGATTACAATGGTCGCTCGAATTTGGGAGGAAATACTGATTCTCAAGGAAAACGCAAGGGTAAAAAAATTGGCAGCATCAGGGGCTAAAAAAGAAATAAGCAGCACTAATGTTGTAGGAAGGACATCCAAACAAAAGCAGCGCAAGGCTTAGTGAATCAGGGTTTTAGTGAATTGATCCAAAATGCACATCTGTCATATGTTTTTATTATTAATTTTCTAATCTATGTTTTTTTGGGGCGTTAATATTGGTAGGTTATGTTCATTCAAGTTTTCAAATTTCCTCAATGTTCATATTTTTATTATGTAGCTTCACACACACACACACACACACACACACACACACATATATATATATATATATATATATATATATATATATATATATATATATTAAGTGGCTTGGTTAAGTTTTGTTCAATGTTTTATTTTGCTTAATCTTGACCATATTACTTTTTAACAATTATGCATTAAAGCATTTATGCACCGGTGCATATTTATGCAACCAAGCATTTACACACATCCACTCTTTTATCTAATTCATCCAAACAAATTTCGTACTTAAATGCATACGCAAATTATTTGTTATCTAGGTGAGTTACGATAACATGTTTATTTTTTTTGTTACGTACTTGTGAAATTTTATCAAGGTAGATATGTAGTTTATGCGGTAACGAACAAAAATGAGTTTGTTGCTTTATTTACTGATTATTTTTAGAATATGATTTTACTATTGGTGTCTACCCTAAAAAAAGTTTATTGCATGGCGTTTTGCGTTTTAACCCATTTATATTATATTTTTTCCACCGTAGTTGGATTTTCATTGATTTTGGTTTATTATCACCCCTTTAACCTTGCACCCATGTCTAATGTACATATGATATATGTCATCAATCATTCGTATGTATTCATAAAACACTTACTGTCACTGAGTGTGGCTTGTGTACCTTTGTTTGCATTTGTTATTTCTTATCATTCATGTCCTATGTTTGGGTTTGGTTAATTTATTAGTGTAAACAGAAAATCAAGATAATACTTATCAATTTCTCAATAGAATTGTCTAAATCTAAATGAACCCCTTGTATTTCTCAATGGTATCCCGCCCTTCACGATAACGAGACTTTAAGTTTGCTGGTACTACAGGAAGCCAATAGGTTGAACCGTTTGGGGGAGTAAATAACGTTTTGTTCACTAGCTTTGTAAGTCTCTTCATCACCTGTGATAACATAAATGTGTATAGATAATGATATTAGATTACGAACCATGTTTTTAACATCCAATTCATTAATAAGTTGAATCAAGTTTTTTAAATTTCAATATGAATCATTATAAAATTAAATATCTTTATAACATCCAATTCTTAAACTTTCTTCTTCATGTAAATATGAATTGACTAAAATAAGTACAGCCATATATATTTTACCCTCATTTTAATAGCTTTTCTAGTCTAACAATCTAATTTTTTAAATTAACAATTTGTCGACTTTTTTTATGCATTGAAGCATATTTTTGATAAACCTCCCTGACGGCAGTCATCGAAGGTCTGAATTTTGGTCACCCCATAATCAATACCAATAAATAATTAAAAACTCATTTTTACTTCTGTAACACAATAATATAAGTTCATGTATTCCAAATGTTATGATTTTCTCATAAATTATCATACATTTTTCCAAAATATAGGTTAGCATACCTTATTCATCCTAATTTCTTATAGTATCAAAAGTTTCATCGTCCGTTCTTCCCTCATCGCACCCGTCCATATCATCGTTCCAATCAACAGCAGGTTCCGGGCTTGTTACTAATTTTTTTCCTTTATTTTTTGTTGGGTAGTTCAACATTAACAACTCTTTATATGATATGTTGCTCCTCAACTCGTCATGTTTGTTATGAATTCCATCATCAATGTCCATTCGCTCATTTGCTTTTGCAGAATTCACATCAGGTGCCATATCTATCAGGCTCTTTAAATCCATTTTGCCTGTTCTAAGCCCTGTATATTGGTCTCGTGATTCCAACAAATCATTTCCAAATCATCTTGACCCCTGTTCTCTATCTCTTCCTGTAACAACTTAGAATATGAATTAATCGCAAGATCGGTATAATCAGACATTCTAATTTGCAATAACTAAGCTAATTTCAAGTTTCCTTAATCTTAATCAACCGATATATATATCATTGCCCCAATTCCGCAAGTTTACATTGATCTCTATTTCTTACCCATTATGTAACATAGAATCTTCTCCCAATATCTTTTATCGTCCTACAATAATCATTTGTTTCTTAAACCTTCCAGAATCTTGTATAATATCCTTAAATTGTAATGTTCTTTGTTTCCGATTGTAATGAAATCCAAATTAGGAAATTTGACGATCATGGTATCGTTTTTCCTATAGATGGGACGGTTAATTACAGGAATTCAATTTGCAATCTTTAAATTACCTTTATGCCCTTAGATGTAATTATATTAAAAAAAGAATTACCTAAAAAAAGAAATTTCTGATTGGTTGCAAGTGGTTTCTTTAGTTTTTTCCAAAAATCTAGTTTTCATTTAAATGGATCCCTATATATATATATATATATATATATATATATATATATATATATATATTGAGGGATCTTAAGAAAACCACAATGTTATGTAAAAACTAAAGAAAACAACTAAATCGATCACATAACTTTAATTTTTTTATCATTACCCTTTATATTTTTGTGTGTGTGTGTATATATAAATAAGGGTATGGATCAAATGAAAAACCGTAGTATGGTTTTATATATACGTCACATATAGGTTACGTATACGTAACCATTTTTCATTTGAAATAGTGTTACGTATACGTAAGACTCTTCATTCTCATATTAGTGTTCAACATATATGTATCAAATACTTATATACCTTTTTAACAATTAAAATAACATAAAATTTATGAATTATATTATTGGTGTATGTGGTTTTTTTAGTTTTCACATAACTATTGGTTTTCTCAAGAACCATCTCCTATATATATATATATATATATATATATATATATATATATATATATATATATATATATATATATATATATATATATGTATATATATGTACTGAGAAGATATCAAATGAAAACCACCCCTATAATTGAAAACTATGAAAACCAAGTTAAACCAATCATATAATTTTAAAACTAAAACATTTTTATTTATTTAAAAAGGTACTTAAGTAATATAACATCTTTTAATTTTGGTAATTATAAATCTCTTAAATATCTCTATCATTCACTTATTTTTTCACTCTCTCTGTAAATTATCCATGAACTCATGTATCTCAAAAATTAAATCTCTAAATCAGTTCAAAGTTGTTGGGTATTCTACCTTTGAAGAAATTGAAGATTTCCAACATTGTTGAAATTGAAGATTTGATGAACAATAGCAACAAAATATTAGTCTAGGGTTTGTTTTGTAATTATTTTAATTACTAGACTAGTATATATATTAACCTATGTCATCTTTGTAAAGGGTGACTAATTCACCACATGTTAGGGTGAATTAGGGTTTATCACCAACAACAATATATTTTCAACATTATATCATCATTCTTTTGAATGATGATTTCAACAATATATCAATAACATCAAGCATTAATTGTCGTTCTTCATGTTCATCATCATCATGATTTATATATTTTAGCATCTAATCATTCGATTCTTGTTATCATCAATATGAATCCTAAGATCCAAGCTCATGTTCACGTTCGAATCATGAACACACAATTGGTATCAGAGCTAGAGTTGTGGATTCATATTGATTTTGATGAGATTTCTTGGTTAGATTGCTAAAAACATTGAAGATATGAAGAAGGCTATTCAACAATCATTCAACAATACAAGATCCGATTCATACAATACAAGAAATCGAAGAAAAAGGGCTGCAAAAAGAGGCTGCCTTTGGCAGCTCTTGCGGCCGCAAAAGAGGCTGCCTTCGGCAGCTTGCAAACCAAGGTTTGCGACCAACTGTGGAGGCTGCCGAACCAAATGCAGCAGCGGATCAGGATTGCCCTAGCTAGGGTTTCTCGGCCATTCTTGATTGCAACCGAATGAATGCAGCCGATTAGAGTTGACTGCGAATGAAGGCTGCTAAAAATCGAATGGTGGCTGCCCTAATTAGGGTTTCTTGGATAAACAAGGGTTTGCAACCTTGTGTTGCAAATGGGCTCATGAACATCATTGGTTTTGTTTTTGGGCTCCATCATTAAATTAAAAAGAAAAGGTGGACTTGGACTTAATTGTTTGGGCCACCAACATCAAAAAGAAAATGTGGACTTGGACTTAATTGTTTGGGCCTCCAACATCAAAAACAAAAAAAATGGTTGTTCCAAAGTTTTGAAGACCTCGCTTCCGCATCAACGACAAAGTTCTTAGCTTTGAACTACATATTCAACAAAATCAACATCAAGCTTCAATTCACATTGGAAATCTACAATTTAGGGGGAGTATTGTTGGGTATTCTACCTTTGAAGAAATTGAAGATTTCCAACATTGTTGAAATTGAAGATTTGATGAACAATAGCAACAAAATATTAGTCTAGGGTTTGTTTTGTAATTATTTTAATTAGTAGACTAGTATATATATTAACCTATGTCATCTTTGTAAAGGGTGACTAATTCACCACATGTTAGGGTGAATTAGGGTTTATCACCAACAACAATATATTTTCAACATTATATCATCATTCTTTTGAATGATGATTTCAACAATATATCAATAACATCAAGCATTAATTGTCGTTCTTCATGTTCATCATCATCATGATTTATATATTTTAGCATCTAATCATTCGATTCTTGTTATCATCAATATGAATCCTAAGATCCAAGCTCATGTTCATGTTCGAATCATGAACACACAAAAGTTTGGATAGAAATTCATGGATTGCTAAATCAATGAACTCATATCTTTATGGATCCCTTGTTTAATCTTGATTCTCATCGCAAAACCTTGAATACCCCTCTTGATCATGGGATTGATTCCAATATCGCTTGTTAGGTGAGCAACAAACTCAAGGTTTCAAAGTTCAAGTTAATGTTATATGATTTTAAAATATTGAATTTTTTGGATCTTTATATTTGTTTTCATCATGATTTTTAACTAATCACATCAAGTTATGGATAAAATATGTAATTTTTATATATATAAAAATACATACTAGTGTGTGTTCTTGGTGTTTTTGCTATTCATGATGAAGAAGATGCAGATTTAAAAACCCTAGCAACTTACGCACATGGGTTACATATATGTAAATTACGTACATGGGTTACGTATATGTAAGTATGAGTTACATATGTAAACTATAGATTACATCGAGTTACATATACGTAACCGTAATTTTACATAGATAACTTGTAGTTACATATACGTATCTAGAAGATTTTTAGTTCCAAACTCTTCAGCAATTCTTCCCCATCTTTCATTCTTGGATCTTTTGTGAAAATTATGTTTACATATAAGTAAATATTATGTATGCATATATGTAAACCTATGTTTAGGTATATGTATGAATATTGGTTATTTTTATGTAAAATTTACATATGTAACAACCTATGGCTATGTATTTATAACTAGTCATGTAACAAGTACATATATGTAACAAGTGGTTATTATTGGATCACAACACATGTAAATTACATATTACTTGTAATAGGTGGTGGTTATTGGCTATGTATACGTAACTAGTATGCAACTTTATATACATAAACGTGGGCTATATTCAACAAGAACATATACGTAAATGTGACCTACATACACATAAATATATATTCAACAGGATCATAGACGCAAATACAACTTACATACATATGCGTAAATGCGACTTACATACATATACATAAATGAAACTTATATAAACATACGTCAACTAAAAAAAATCAACTAATCATTCATTTTAAAATAAAAAATAAAAAAACATTTGATTTTTTAACATTTTTTAAAATATAAGAGAGGTGAGAGGAAAGAGAAAAGATTTGAGTGAATTTAAGAAGAACTTAATTATATGTGGTGGTTACTAAATTAATTATTTTGTTTTCTTCTAATTATACCCGTTAAGGTCTTATTAAATACTCACAATCTTTAATTATTTTGTTTTCTTCTAATTATACCCGTTAAGGTCTTATTAAATACTCACAATCTTTAATTAAACTACTAAAGTACCACTAATTAATCTTAACCATAGATCACAATAATCAAAGGTGAAAAAGTGGTTTTCTTAGTTTTTAATTATAACATGATTTTCATTAGAGCTCTCCCCTATATGTATTTATATATATGTATATACATATATCTTTGTTAACTCTTGTTTATTATGATAACTCATTAACCCTAATATAGTAAACACTTACATCATAATTATACAGTGTAACTAACTTTTACACCGCGTTACACCACTAATATAATGATTTTTCAGATATTTTCAAAATTGCCCTCCGTTTTTTAAATAAACTTCACTCTTTTTAATAAACCTTCTTAACTTTTTTATATGATTTTATTTTTTAAAATAAATTACATCATTAAATAGATCATTTTAATATCTTTAATTTAAGTATAGTTTTGTTATATTTTTTTAAAAAAAAAATTGATGTTTATTGTGGACCACTACTTTTACCACTATAACTCTAACTCACAGTGGTGACATGACCTGTTGTGAACTACTAGTTGGTATAATGAGTTATCGCAATAAACAATGATTAACATTTAATCACTATCCAATATATATATATGTATATATATATATACATATACATATATATACATACATATATATATACATACATATATATATACATACATATATATATACATACATATATATACATATATATATACATATACATATATATACACATATATATACATATACATATATATATATATGTATATGTATATAGGGATCCATTCAAATGAAAACCATTTTTTATAGAAAACCAAAAGAACCAAGACCCACCAATCAATTTGTTTTTAATTATTTTAGGTTTATTTATTCTAACAATTAGACAAAAGGGTAGTTATGTAATTTAATAAATACCAATTCATTTAATAGGCTTATGTTAACTGTTCCCTCCTTTCTTCAATTACTTCTATAATCAAATTACATTTCATCAATCATTTTCATTCCCAGTTTTATTTGTAAACGTCATTGAGTAGGTTTATTGGTGATCCAAATAAACCAATTTTTTCACGAGAGCTTTGATAATGATTTTCTAACGCAAAATTAACAAAGCCAAATGTGATACTAAGAATACTGCTTCATATTCAGGCAACTAAATGATTTCGTTTATAGCATGACCAACATGTGTTTCTTAAATGCTTTTGCAATGATAATATATTTACTGTAATCACTGCTCTGTTGTTGAGCAAGACCAGGTTGTAATAATTTCATTCTAATCACTACTCTGTTGTTGCATATGCCTCACCAAAAAGACATTTTGATGAGTTGATAGGAAGGAAATCATAATACTACATTGTGATTTAATATGAAAGTTCATTGGTTAAATTGTGATGAGAAGGTGTAAAAGTCAAAGAATAAAGCTCAAAAAATTATGTTTTAACATGTTTATTGGAGATCCAAATATTTATATTATTTTTATGCATCAATGCATCTAAGATTTATATTATTTATATGCAGCAATGCATTTAAAATTTATATGCATCAATGTATCTAACCGATATATGTAACAGTTTGGTCCATCCAATTGTTATTTCTTCTAATCCAATTCAACTTTAGTTTTGTTGGTATAAATTTTAAATATATAACTTTACAATATGGAATCTAAATGCATATTGATCATCTTCTTAACTAGACTAACAAGTTGTAGATTATGGTTTATTTAAGATAAGACTTTTGAGTTCAAAGAGATGATATAACAAGTGGTTATTAGACCTTCCATGTTACAAGATTAAATACTCGTATTGTTTTAAATCACAAGGCAGGAAATAAGAAACTTTGGCTCGTGAATTACAGTTGATTATCAATATAGTCAACATGAAGTTGCAAGGAAGTAAAATCATTCAGGAGATGTGCGAAGAACAAAATGAAAGATGAATAAACTTTTTTATTAGATCAAACAAGAAAGAAAAACAAATTTGACAACACATACTCAAAAACTAAAAGCAACAAATCTCCACAAACCTAAAACCTAAAAGTATTATTTGTCATCAATCATAGACCTATTATGTAGTGGTTAAAGCCACAAACCAAATATCCAACTATGTTATTTACAAAATTACCACTCAGATGATCAAAAGAAGCCAACAACAAAGTACATTCACACAACAAAACATCAAACAAAATTGAAAAATTCAACTGCAAAAACAACAAACTTTAACTACTACGGTTCATTGTGAATTTCCGTCTGATATCTCTCTTCAACCCTTCAATACATGCACTAAACATTAACATAAATACACAGACGCACACACGACTCATAGGGGTAGGCGGCGACTTTATGGTCGCGCTCAAATGGTTACTAGTGGTGGTCGTTGTTTATAAATACGATTTGGACACGAGAGAGAGGTGTTTCGATAATGGTGTCGGGGGTGCTTTGGTGAAGAACGAGACAATGTATGGTGGAGTAGAGTTCTGGGCGGCGTCGGCAGGTGGTTGTGGTGGTGATGGCAGCAATTGGTGGCGGTAGCGATTACGGTGCCTGTGCCGGTGGCGATAAATTCATAATTAAGAGAGGAACAATGACTTTGTGGGAATCCAAATTTGAATTATAAATTGAGATTATGCAGAAGTAGGGAGTTATAAGTGAAGGGGAAAAATACTAAAATACCCCTAATATTTTTTATATATTATCAAAAACAAAAACCAAAGAAATAAAAACATGTGGTTAAAATTGGTTCTTTTGGTTTTTTATAAAATATTGGTTTTCATTTGAAAGTCCCTCTATATATATATATATATATATATATATATATATATATATATATATATATATATATATATATATATATATATATATATATATATATGAGTACAATATTATTATATTATTCTACAAAAATAAAAAATAAAGAAAAGATTTACACGATATAGTGTGCTATTATTTAATTTACATTATGCTATTATCAAGTTCTATTAAATTGATTGTGCTATTATAGTAATTATAATGTGCTGTTATCATATTTTTAGTGACAATTGTCACGACCCGCCTAAATCCAACTCGCGTTACTCGGATTCAGAAGTTTCCGGACACATAAAATTGCACTTAGAGCTGCCCGGAAGTCTCCGGAACATCCCACACGACTCTGGAACACTGTAGCAACGTTTGAGCACTCGGGAGCAGCCCTAAAATGGCCAAGAAAGGCCTAGAAGTATCAAGCCCTAGAGCTGCCAAGAAGGCTCTAGAAAAACCTTGAATACTCCATAAAAATATCATAGATATTTGCCATAGAAATATCTAGATATTACCTTGTAAATATCTAAGATATTTAGTTGTATCTAGATCATGAAAGATCTAGATCCATGGACAAGTATAAATAGGTGATGTTAGGATCATTTGTAATCACCCAAAAACACCTACAAGTCTTGTGTAATACTTGTAAAACACTCTTGTATCATCCTTGTAAGCAATACAAAGTTGGTTTGTATTACTCGCTTGCAAACGCTTCCGCATTGTTACTTATATCGTTTGGGTCACAAAGGCTGAACTTAGATCAAATCTAAGTGCCGCACGAGAGTTGAAGAAATCACTCCGTGACAAGTGGTATCAGAGCCAGGTTGGTTCATTCGGGAATGGCAACCGAAACAACCAAACTCGTAACCATGGAAGATAAACGAGGACAAGATGAATCCCAAAAGGGATCAAAGAAGGATCGAGGTACTTCCAAGGATCGTACCTTGGAAAAACGAGTCGGTGACATGGAGACAGGTCTTGTTGAGATAGGAACTCAAGTAGACTTGTGTTTCCAACGATTGGATGCTTTGGAGGAAGATTTCAGTGAGCTCCGGGAAGGACTCAAGGCTGCTATGGAGCTACTTCGAGATGAAGTAAAGCTGATGATCAAAGATGCAATCAAAGATGTTACTACCAAGCTACAAAAGGACATGGATGAGCTGTCAAGCGACATGCATCGAAGTTTACTCGGCTTGGAAGCAAAGGTAGTTGATTACAACAAGACAATGGTCACGACTGGAGGTAACGTCGTGAACTTTACACCGAGAGTTGAAATTCCCAAACCATCACCGTTTTTGGGCAAACGAGAAGCTCGGGCGGTCGATGACTTTATCTGGGAAATGGAGCAGTACCTAGGAGGAGTTCAAATCCTGGACGACGCCACCAAAATCAAGACAGCCACTATGTATCTCAAGGATATAGCTGCACTATGGTGGAGACGTCGAAGCATGGACATCGAACGAGGTACGTGCACAATTAAAACTTGGGCTGAGTTCATCCAAGAACTCAAAAGGCAATTTTATCCGGTAAATGCTGAGCACGAAGCAAGAAGTCGACTTCGTAAGCTCAAACAAACCGGGACAATCAAGGACTATGTTAAAGAGTTTACAACACTTGTTCTTGAGATACCGGATTTATCGGATAAAGACTCCCTTTTCTACTTCCTCGATGGATTACAATCATGGGCCAACCTAGAATTAGAACGAAGAAATGTTCAAGATCTTGCTTCAGCTATTGCGATAGCTGAAAGCTTGATCGATCATAAGGAAAAACGACCATATAGGCCCATGAATGAGGAAAGTGACGACGAGAAAGGTGGGGGAGTAAAGCCCAATCACGATCGGAAGGTGGAAACAAGGAAACCACCAAGATATGACAATGAAAAACGTCCTCCAAAGCCCTGTTTTATATGCGATGGATCGCATAACGCTCGGGACTGCCCGAAGAAACAAAGTCTGCAAGCCATGGTGGCTAGAAATGATGATGCATCCCACGAAGACAAGGAGGTTCGTCTCGGGGCAATGCAACTACAAGTATTGAATGCTTTAACGGCACATGAGGGGAAACCGTTAAAAATGGCTAAGTCCTGCCCGATGGAGCACAAGGGCAACATCACAAGCGCGGAGGCAAAAGGACTTCGGTTTGTGAACTTGGAAATAAATGGACGACTTGCAAAGGCACTAGTCGATACTGGAGCAAGTCACAACTTTATGACGCGAGAAGAGGCTAAAAGACTCGGCCTAAGGACATCCACACGAGATGGATTTATCAGAGATGCCAATGGGAACACTAAAGCAATAGAGGGAATGTCATGGTCTGTCAAGACAAAGATCGGGACATGGCAAGGTAAACTTAACTTCTCGATAGCACCATTGGACAACTACAAGATCGTGCTCGGGATGGACTTTTTCCGAAAAGCAAAGCCGTTCCAGCAACATTTCTAAACACTTTGTACATCGTCAAAGGCGATCAAGTACACACAGCCACAATGGAGTCTAGCCATCAAGGCAAAACGCTATCCGTCTTGCGACTCACGAGAACAAGCCGAGGGTCATGCAAGAAACACGACGAGGACGTCGTGGGTTTAGGTGGGGGAGAATGTCACGACCCGCCTAAATCCAACTCGCGTTACTCGGATTCAGAAGTTTCCGGACACATAAAATTGCACTTAGAGCTGCCCGGAAGTCTCCGGAACATCCCACACGACTCCGGAACACTGTAGCAACGTTTGAGCACTCGGGAGCAGCCCTAAAATGGCCAAGAAAGGCCTAGAAGTATCAAGCCTTAGAGCTGCCAAGAAGGCTCTAGAAAAACCTTGAATACTCCATAAAAATATCATAGATATTTGCCATAGAAATATCTAGATATTACCTTGTAAATATCTAAGATATTTAGTTGTATCTAGATCATGAAAGATCTAGATCCATGGACAAGTATAAATAGGTGATGTTAGGATCATTTGTAATCACCCAAAAACACCTACAAGTCTTGTGTAATACTTGTAAAACACTCTTGTATCATCCTTGTAAGCAATACAAAGTTGGTTTGTATTACTCGCTTGCAAACGCTTCCGCATTGTTACTTATATCGTTTGGGTCACAAAGGCTGAACTTAGATCAAATCTAAGTGCCGCACGAGAGTTGAAGAAATCACTCCGTGACACAATGCTATTATACAGTGACAATGCTATTATATGCTATTATACAGTTTACACCATGCTATTACAGCTATTGTAATAGCACAACATAAATTGTACGACTTTATGAACTATATAATAGTATCATTACTTTTTAATAAAACAAGATAATAGCATCCTATAGACTGTATAATAGCACAATATTATTGTAAATTTTTCAATGAAAATATAATTAAAAAATGTAGAAGTACTACACGCGTATAGAAGATAAAAAAACGCTTGATTTTATGGTAATTTTTTTTAAAGAATACTAATTTACATAAAAGTTATTATGGTTTTAAAAACTATATGAAACTTTTATATAGTGTAAGAAGTATTTATTTTCATTAATTATGGATGTTTTTTTATTGAATGTAACACAAATGACTAAAATAACGTAAATCTAATCTTTCTACTCTATAAACACACTCTCTCTCACACATTCAGATTTTCTAAAATCAAGATTGTTTAATAAAAAATATTTTTAATGAACTTAAAACCACATCTTTTACCAAAAAACAAAACTTTTAGAAAATACAAAAAAATTTTAAATATAAACTTTTTTAGACCAAAATATTTTTAAATCGGTCTTTTTAAATTTTTGTATAAAAAATAAATCAAAAAACAACAAAAATAATAAACAACATTTAGAAAAAGAATATTTTAAAAACGAATGTTTAAATCTAATTTGTTACAAGTTTCTCGCGGCATATAATTTATTACATAGACTAATTTAGAGGTACACATACCGGAACCGCACCGGTTTTAACCCGGTGGTAGTCCAAACCGGTTTCAACCCAGAAAAAAACGGTGGGTTGGAACTAGAGGTGCACAAACCGGTTTTTTTTTGGAAGAACCGGGTCCGAACCGGGCCGGTTCCAAGTCAACGAAATGAACCCGGTTTTTGACCAAGAACCGGTTCGGGTCGGAACCTGTTTTGATGGGGAAAAAACCAACCCGGTTGGAACCGGTCCGGGTTGGAACCGAACCGGGTCGGGTTCTAGAACCGGTTTGGAAAAACCGGTTATTCTTTTTTTTATGTTTAATAAGTATTATTATTATTATTATTATTATTATTATTATTATTATTATTATTATTATTATTATTATTATTACTATTATTTAATAATTGTTATAGTATTATTATTATTATTACTATTATTTAATAATTGTTATAATATTATTACATTTATTTAATAATTGTTATAGTATTATTATTATTATTATTACTATTATTAATATTATTATTATTGTTATAAGTATTATTATTATTATTATTATTATTATTATTATTATATATTATTATTATTACTATTATTTAATAATTGTTATAGTATTATTATTATTACTATTATTATTATTATTATTTAATAATTGTTATAGTATTATTATTATTATTATTATTATTATTATTATTATTATTATTATTATTATTATTATTATTATTATTATTATCATCATCTTAAATCGTCTCATATTAGAAAAAATAAACATTAAAAATAACATTAAAATTAAACTAAAGATTACATATCACGAATACAAGTTTTCCTAATTTAATCGTCTTCGTCGGTTTGTGTGCCAATGCGCTGAGACAAATCATAAGCGAGTTCTTCGTCGAAGAGCGGTGAGGATCGACCGGTTTGTACCACTTGTTCGTGTATTTATTCTTCAATTGGTATTTCTTTTTCAAGGTTTGATTTATCTTGTCTTCGTTCGGCCGCATCTAAGTGGTCTTTTAAACAAATACACATCTCTAGCGATGTTGGAGTTAGCCTTGTTCTTCTTATCGATAAAACCTTGCCACTAACAGAAAATACAGACTCCGAAGCTACCGTGGAAGCTTGGACGGTTAGTAAATCACGTGCCATGACGGCTAGGACCGGAAATTGCGATTCCTTTCTTTTCCACCATGTCAGAATATCAAAATTCAAGAATTGATCGGGAGTCATAGTAGCTAAAAAATCGGTTCCCATATACCTCCCGAGTTCGCTACTTGGGGCGTTACCCCTCTGACGTTTACTGTTTTCATTTCTCAAAGTATTATATAAACTAATCATCGGGTCTCTACTTGAGCTCGACGAACTCGATTCCACGTTCGATGGTCGGTGGATGTTTGATGTTGCACCATATTTTTCAACATAAACATTAAACAATTTTTTAAAAATTTCATTAAATGTTTGTTTTGTATTAACACTAAAAAATGGATCTAAATCATGTAAATCTAAATCATAAGTTATCTTATCTATTAAAGTTTCTACCCCCGAAACATTTAAACACGGGTCTAGTGCGCTGGAACACGTAAAAACCGGGGGTAGTTCAATGAAATTTTTTTTAAATTTTTCTTTCATCGACGCTATCATTGCTGAAAACATTTCGTTTCTTTCTTCTATTCACTTAATTTATGGGTCATTAAATAAATTTGATTAAGTGTTAGACAACTTGTCGGATAATAAACCCCCGACAATTTTGTAGTTGCGTTTTTAAAAAGCTCTAAAAATGAGTTATTTCTTGAATATATTCCCAACCCTCTAACGGAAACGGAACAACCCGACCCCGCATCGCAAGACCATCGTGGAAAACATGAAGCGTTTCTTTTTGACGCAAAGCACTATTAAACATTTTCCAAGTAGAATTTCATCTAGTCGGGACATCCTAATTTGGTCCTAAACAAATGGAATTCGTATCGTGACACATTTTTCTATAATTAACATATCTTTTTCTACTATTTTTAAAAACGTCACGTAACATATTTTTGAAAGACGTTTTAAAATCTTCAACTTCAGGAACGCCAAGACCATCTTGCACAACTAAATTAATAATATGTGCAACACATCTTGAATGAAAAAATACACCGTCACAAACCGGTTTATATTTTATTTTAATTTTTCAACGGCGGATGTATTGTTCGAGGCGTTATCAAATGACATTGAAAAAAATTTTATTTTCTAATTTATATGTTTTGATTACATAGTCTAAAATTTGAAATAGATTATCACCGGTATGCGCATATCCAAATAATTCAAATGCAATCGTACGTTTCATCATTTGCCACGAACTTGGATCTATCCAATGGGCGGTGACGCAAAGGTATGATTCCGGTAAACCGTGTGGGGCGGACCAAACGTCGGTAGTTAAGTTCACACCGGTTTGTAAATTTTCAAATAAAATCTTTAAATTATTTTTTGCTTGTTTCCAAAGATTTAAACAATCACGTCTAAGAGTGGTGCGACTTACGTGAGTGTAGCGTGGTTGAAGAGTTTCTTGAATCAATTTTGTTAACCGAGGCTTGTCAAAGTGATCGAACAGTAATCCTTCTTGAATTACAAACTTTGTCATTCTATCTCGAACCATATCTACGTTGAAGTTCCATAAACCACCATCGTTTCCGATTGAGGTTTGCCCTTGACTCGGTGTATTTTTCAAAGACTTGCACCATTTGGTCATATTATTTTTCAAAGTCGAGTTTGAATCCGTCTTGAAAAACGAACCACAAGCCTTGCATCGAGTTTTATGTTGACCATTCGACATTTCGCATAAGTCGAAATTACACCAAATCTCTTGGTTTCTCGTTGTTGGAAGAATTCTAACAACGGTGGCGACACTTGAGGATCCGCCGGTTGGAACGGATGATTCAGAAGCAGTTACAAGCTTGTCATTTCAATCACTTGCTACCTTTAAAGGAAAGCAGTTCGCCCATTGAATCAATTAATCTAAGTCCCCTTCCTATAGAGTGAACGTGAAAGCCGGTCTATAGCCATTATATAAAATTCAAGAGATTGAGAGAATAAAAGTTGAGAGTGAGGGAGCGTTTTTACGTTTTTAAGCACGTTTTTGAGCTTTTGAGTGTTGTGACTAATAAAAGACCCCCCAACGGCCATATAGCCGTTTTTTAACGGTAAAAAAAAAAACCTTTTAACGGGCAAAACCGGTTCCAAACCGGTTTTTTTGGACCGGTTCCAAAACCGGGTTGGATCAAAACCGGGTCCAAACCGGTTTGGGTGAGAAAAATCAAAACCGGTCCCGAACCGTTGGGTTTTTTCGGGTTGCAATCGGTTTGGGGTAATACCGGTTCCAAACCGGTTCGGTTCCGGTTCGGGTCATCGGGTCGGGTCGGGTCGGGTCGGGGAACCGGGTCGGGTGTGCACCTCTAGTTGGAACTGGTTTGTATATTTCTAGTCCAAGCCGGTTTGGAACTGGTTTTTACCAAAACCGGCTCAAAAAACCGGTTTGGAACCGGCCCAAAAATCCGGTATGTATTTTTTGTAAACTTTAAATATATTATTTATTGAGCTAAAACAGTAAAAATACCGGTTTTTGGAACCGGTTTTTGGACCCGAACCGGACCGGTTCCAACTGGGTTGGGTTTTATTGGCCCAAAACTGATTCCGGACCCGACCCGGTTCTTGGTCAAAACCGGTCCCAAAAACGTTGACCTGAAACCGGTCCTGTTCGAACCCGAACCGGTTCATGAAAAAAAAGAAACCGGTTTGTCCACCACTAGACTAATTAATATATCTTTTTTTGTAAATGCTAACCCAACAAGGTAAAGGCCCAAGGCAAAGGCCCAAGCTACAAACCCAACCAGCCACAACAATGTTCCAATAATAGACAAATTATTATTATATGAATCGATGTGGGTGAAGAAAATTGATTGAGGGAGCCACCCACGTCAAATCACACTTGATGATGGGGGCCATGACTCAAAGTACAAAGACCCATTTCCACTGTCACTGGTTAGAACCTCTCTCCACATGGGTTGCATAGTTCTCTCTTAGCTTTTTTTTCAAAACCAACTTCTTTCTTTTCTTAAACACTAATTTCTTTTATAAACACTTGTAGGGCAGTCACTTGTTGAAAATAAATAACATCATTAATTTATTCTCTCTCTATGACATACATGCTTGCCATCATATGTATGCAGTTAAGAGATAATCAAGTTTTATAGTAAAAGTCACCAAGTCAATAGTTCTTAATTAATTAGTTGTGTTGGTTATTTTAGTTTGTTCATCTTTCAGTTAGTTATTAGTGATTTTTTTCTCTCTCATTTATGCATGCTAAGGAAAAAAACACGTATATAAGCTTAAATCACTTGCTCATATAAGCCGATAGTATAGGAGAGCAAGTAGGTTTTCTTATAAAAATATCCTCATTAATAACTTATGATTGAAAGTAAACTTTTGCCAAACAACCAACACAAAAAATAATGTATAATATGTAAAATATTAAGTAAAGAAAAGACAAAATCAATTTATAGAGTTTTAAGTGCATGTTAGTTAATCCACTTTCCGCTCTCTTCCTATCTTCATTTGAAAGTTTGCTCACCAGCTTATGTTTTATGCGGAAAATATCACCGCTAAAACACGTCTCACCATACAAAGAAGTAATCACCTTCTAACTATCACTTTTGCAAATAAAGTGATTACCTTCATCTTGCTATGCTCCCAAGAGGTATTAATCACCTTTTTCTCAAAGTAACCAACCCATTTAATGATGCCTTCTTACAAATCTCAATTGCCAATGATGACAAACCACCAAACAAATACGATACCTATGAGAGAATAAGAATAATCTAAGTTGAAGTACAATTTATTTTTTCCTTTTGATTTTTATTATTGATCTTCTCACTTCAAATTGATGTTAAACTATGATGAAATTAGAGAAAGATATGATCTAAAACTTTAAAAAAATGTTTAAAGAAAAATATGTATTATGAAAGGCTGTGAAAACCTTTTATTTACAACAAGAATACAATAAACCAGAGGCAGGAACTACCCAAATGGCGTTTGCTCTAGGCGGTATTGTGTTATTAATTATTCAATGTTATAAGACTCTAAATGACTGATTTTAGCATTTACTTTGTATGAAATAGAGTTACTTTGATGTTAAACACAAAGAATACTTAACTTATGGATGTTATGGAGCCTAAATTTAGGTAGGTGGAGTAATAAAACAAGAAAACATAAAAATATAACTGAATACACCACAATGTTGTGAGGAATATTGATCCAGCCGATCTCTTGTGCTCGATGAAGATTTTTGGGATTTTGGTAGGTGGACTAACAAACGAAGAAAACATAAAAAATGCTTAACTCTTGCTAGATAACCCACTTTTAAGACTTTGACATTTCTTATTCTCTAAATACACCACAATGTTGTGAGGAATATCGACAAGACCGATCTCTTATGCTTAGTGATGAAGATTCATGGGAATTCAAGCACCTCTACAAATATGACGAAGTTTACACCGTTAAAGAACTAAACCCCATACTTAATTGCCCAAACACAGTTAATAAGTATGCGTCTTTTCAACTTTGGTTCTAGCCCACATAACCGGAATAAATATGAGGTGTTGACTACTTCCGTATTTGCTAGGGCTTTTAGAGTTGATAGCTGATGCAATCATGCCATTCAAAAAAATTAATCTTTATAATCCACTCATAAACGACTTTCTAGTGAGACCCATTCCCATTTTTAATCAAGAGCCTCATTAATTGAGTAGGGAAAGTACATAAGTTGCCATGTTTCCTTCTCCATTCATCTTTTGAAGCAAGCATGTTTATCAAATCGAGCATAGAGCAACATAACGCCCATCTGGATACTTCATTACAACCTAAAATCGACATTTTCCAATCTCCTGCCTGTTGTCTCACGCCATTGTTTAGTTGGATGCGATCACCGGCCCTATACAATTCAGATTTAGTCAAAGAAATAAACCAAAAAAGAGGGTGCACAAGGGACACTATTCGCCCAGTTACCATAGAGAAAAACAAATCATTTCACAACCCACTTTCAGCCTTCATAGATATGCCAAATGTATTGACAAATGTGGTCGAATCAGTCTCGATCGAGACTATGTTCTTCCAGGTTCCGGTGATACATGCTTTTAGCAGCATTAAGTTACTTCTTCTTTTGTTATTATATATGGTTACGATAACCTTGAACCATAATTTATTTCTTTCCGTTTTAGCCCACCACCACCGAGCAAAAGAGAAATTAGATTTTTTGGGAACGGCAAATCTATGGTTCTGCTAGAGCTTCGTTTCCGTCACCAGACCACCAACCTTAATGATAATAGAAAAATTTGTTAGGGGTTTCCCAATTTTTTCCTTAAAATATCCCCCTTCAAAAATTATTCCATAAAATGTTTCATCCATACAAGATGCCGCGGTCTCTATAAGCGGGTGTGGGCACCCGTATAGGAGACCAATCAAATTCTATCACGTTTCCTTCACAGCATCAACAGGGCAGGAAAGCCGTACCAAGAAGCGAAGGGAATGAAGTAGAGTTTTCTATTTACTAGAATCTCTTTCCGGAAGCTTCTTTTTAGAATTGATTATCATCACCTCTTTGCTTTAGTAGAAATGGCTATACATGTGTATGGTTGGGGGTGCCTCTCTAACATCTATGTCGAGGGTGTCGACGACTAGGCCTGTAAATAAACCGAACGTTCATGAACTGTTCGGCGGAAAGTTCGTTTATGTTTGTTTATTTAGGACATGAACGAATATGAACAAAAAATTTGTGTTCATTTAATTAAACGAACAAACATGAACACATGCTTTGTTCGTTCGTTTACGTTCATGAACGTTCGTTTATGTTCGTTCATATATGTTCGTTCATTTACGTTCGTTTATGTTTGTTCATTTATGTTCGTTTATTTATATATATTAACATATTAATAAAGGAGTATTATGTGTTAGCATTTGAAATATAAGTTTATTAGTACTAGAAACCTATAAGTTTAGTGAGATTTTAATTTTCACTAATACACCTAAAAATTCCAAAATGATCATTTAAGGTTTTTTTTGTTCACTTTTATTTGTTTATTAGGGTATTATGTGGAAAGACTCGCCTACACCTACCCTCCCCAGACCCTGCTCTTGAGTGGGATATACTGGGTTTGTTTGTTTGTTTGTTTATTATTGTTCATTTATGTCCGTTTATGTTGGGGAACTGTTCATTTAGCTTCTTAACGAACAAACATGAACGAACATAAACATTTTTACTTTCTTAATGAAGGAACATGAACAAAAAAGATGTTCGATAATGTGTTCGTGTTTGGTAAAAATTAAATGAATGAACACGAACATGCTGATGTTCGTGTTCGTTCGGTTCATTTACAGGCCTATCGACTGTGAATATATAAAGTCAACATTGAAGTCATACTTTAGTTTGTGTGTTAAATGTAATAGTTGGTAAAGTGTAGGGGGCAAAAGTGTTAATCTGATTGTTAGGTTGTTAATCCTTGTTAACGACTATTTTGGGGATAAAATCACAGTTAGTTAGGGTTGTTGAGTCATGCTTTGCAATTCTCTGTAATCATTCCATTTCCTTTGTAATTCTCTTTGGTTTTTATCAATCAAGTGATAATCGAATGTTCTTGTTCATAATCGAGATTCTATTCTTGTTCAATTCATAACAAGTGGTATCAGAGCCATGTTCGGCTCAGTCTCTAGTGTACGATTTGAAATTGGCAAATCGGGGAGGTGAATTGAGGTTGAAGATGGTTTCTACGAAATTCGAGCTTGAGAAATTTGATGGTAAGAATGATTTTGGCCTATGGCGGTTGAAGATGAGGGCGTTGTTGGTACACCAGGGGTTGGTGGATGCGCTCGGTGCCGAACCCAAAATTCCTGATGGAATTACTGAAGAG
This sequence comes from Flaveria linearis, assembly GCA_024085815.1. NCBI lineage: Eukaryota > Viridiplantae > Streptophyta > Magnoliopsida > Asterales > Asteraceae > Flaveria > Flaveria linearis. The sequence continues at coordinate 46,469 of JABSNV010000785.1, forward strand.
AAGAAGAAGGAGTTGCAGGAGAAGAGGAAGGAAGTCGTGGAAAAAGCCCACAGTGCGATCATCTTGAGTTTAGGTGATCGTGTGCTACGTGAGGTGTCGAAAGAGACGACTGTTGCGGGCGTATGGACCAAGTTGGAAAGCCTGTACATGACCAAGTCCTTAGCAAATCAGCTGTACTTGAAGAAAAGATTGTATACGTTTTGTATGGGATCTGGCAAGACGTTAGAAGATCACTATGATGAGTTCAACTAGTTGATTTTGGATCTGGAGAACATAGAGGTAACAATTGCTGATGAAGATCAAGCAATTCTGTTCTTGACTTCATTACCTCAAACCTATGAACATTTCGTGGATACTCTCATGTATGGGAGAGAGACACTCTCTATGGAGGAGGTGCTTGCTGCATTAAACTCCAAAGAATTGAAGAAGAGAGTAGAACCTAGTGAAGTAGGTGGAGAAGGTTTGTTTGTAAGAGGCCGAACTGAACATAGAGAGAAGAATGGGTACAAGGGTAAGGGTCAATCCAGATCTAAGTCAAGAACTAGAAGAAAGTGTTTTGTATGCCATTCAGAAAAACATTTAAAGAAGGACTGCCCTGAATGGAAGAAGAAAAAGGCTGAGTTTCATGGGTCTAAACATGCAAACAATTTCACACAAAGTGATGAGAGTCTTGATGGGTATAAGAGTTCGGATGTATTGATGGTCACCACACATGGTGCTACTGATACATGGGTAATGGACTCTGGCTGTTCTTTTCACATGACACCCATCAAAGAAGGCTTTGTTGAATTGAATATGAAGAAATTGGGGACTGTGAAGTTGGGTGATGACAGAGCATGTGAGATTCATGGAATAGGCTCAGTGTTGTTCAAGCTTCATAATGGCTCTGAGTTGACACTTCATGGTGTGAGATATGTGCCAGAGTTGAAGAGGAGTTTGATTTCCATGGGAACCTTTGAGAGAGATGGAATGAATGTGAGCCTAAAGAATGGAAAAGCCAAAGTAATAAAGGGTTCTATGGTGCTAATGTCAAGTGTAAGGGCTGAGAACAATACCTATTTGTTAGAAGGGAAGGTAGCTGATACTTGTGCTTCTGTTGTGACAAAAGAAAAGGATTGTGTTCAAGCCAGGGTATGGCATCAAAGACTGGGTCATATCAGTCAATAAGGACTCACAGAATTGGTCAAGCAAGGGTTGATAGAAGGGTTGCATGACTGTGAAATTGGTTTCTGTGAACCATGTATGATGGGCAAATCTCATAGGGTCAAGTTCAATAGAAGTGTGCAGGTGAGTAAAAGCAGACTCGATTACATTCATGCTGACTTATGGGGTCCAGCAAAACAAGCTTCACTTGGTGGTGCTTACTATTTTCTTTCGGTTATAGATGATCACTCTAGAAGGGTGTGGGTCTATATGTTGAAAAAGAAAAGTGAGGCATTTCAAAGATTTAAGGAGTGGCAAGTGATGGTGGAGACTCAAGCTAAAAGGAGAGTAAAGAAATTGCGGACAGACAATGGTTTGGAGTTTTGTAGCCATGAGTTTCATGAATATTGCAAAGAAAGAGGTATTTCTAGGCATCTTACAGTCCCGGGGACTCCACAGCAAAACGGTTTGGTTGAAAGAATGAATAGGACCATTTTGAACAAAGTGAGGTGTATGATGAATGCATCAGGGATGCCCAAGTCTTTTTGGGCAGAGGCTGTTAACACAGCTGTCTATTTGATAAATAGGTCCCCTAGTGCAGCATTGATGAATAAAACTCCTATGGAGGTCTGGTCAGGGAAGGCAGCTAGTCATGAGTATGTTGATCTCAAGGTGTTTGGTACTCTAGCTTATGCTCATGTGAGTCAAGGGAAGTTGGAGCCCAGAGCTGTCAAATGCATTTTTCTTGGCTATCCTGATGGAGTTAAAGGGTACAGGCTATGGAGGTGTGATGTCTCAAAGGTCATTTCAAGCAGGGATGTTGTGTTCAGGGAAAATGTTTACTATGGTGATGTGATTGGTAATACAAGTTCTCAGAGTGAAGGTAAAGATGTTGAACCAGGGGTTCAAATTGAGGTGGAGGAGGAACCTCATGATGGTATAGAAATGACAGATTTAAGTGTGCCTGGTGTGAGTTCAAGAACAAGGTCTAGTGTGGCAAAAGATAGGCCTAGAAGGACCATTGTGAAACCATTAAGGTATAGAGATGGTGATGATATCTCTGCAGTGGCCTTTATTGCTGCTGAGAAAGAAAGTAACTTTGAGCCTTTGACATATGAAGAGGCTGTGTCCTGTGAAGAGAAGGATCAGTGGATTAAGGCAATGGATGAAGAGATGGATTCCTTGATCAAAAATGAGACTTGGAATTTGGTTGACAGGCCTGAGGGGAAGAGATTGGTGAAGTGCAAATGGTTGTTCAAAATTAAAGATGGGTATGTGAGTGGAAAACCAAGGTACAAAGCAAGATTAGTTGCTAAAGGTTTTACTCAACAAGCTGGTGTAGATTACACTGAAATCTTCTCACCAGTTGTGAAACATACCTCTGTGAGGATCTTGCTTTCAATTGTTGCTAGTCAAGATTTAGAGCTAGAACAATTGGATGTTAAAACAGCATTTCTCCATGGTTATCTTGATGAGCAGATATATATGACACAGCCAAAGGGTTATGTGCAGAAAGGCTATGAAGATAAGGTCTGTTTGTTGAAAAGATCTTTATATGGACTGAAATAGTCTCCAAGGCAGTGGTATAGGCGATTTGATGAGTACATTGTGTCATAAGGCTTTAAAATAAGTGAATATGACCATTGTGTTTACACTAAGGAGTATGAGAAAGGGAAATTTGTGTACTTGGTGTTGTATGTAGATGACATGCTTGTTGCATGTAAGTGTAAAGAGGAAATTGAATTGACCAAAGGGCTGCTAATGAAGGAGTTTGAAATGAAACAGCTTGGGGAGGCAAGGAAGATAATAGGGATGGGAATTAGTAGAGACAGATCAAAGAAAGTGTTGAAGGTCTCTCAATGTTCTTATTTGAATAAAGTGCTCAAGAGTTATGGTATGGATTGTGCTAAATCAGTGAAAGTACCTTTGGCTCAGCATTTTAGGTTGTCAAATGCAGATTCTCCAAAGTTAACTGCAGAAGTTGCTTATATGGCCAATGTTCCCTATGTTAATGCAGTTGGTAGTTTGATGTATCTTATGGTTTGCTCTAGACCAGACATAGGGTATGGAGTAAGTGTGGTTAGCAGGTATCTAGCTAATCCAGGTAAGAGTCATTGGGATGCAGTGAAGTGGTTGATGAGGTATCTAAATGGTACTAGGAATTATGGTTTGATCTTCGGTGAGCCTGATGAGTGTTGTAATCCTGTTCAAGGCTATGTTGATTCTGATTATGCAAAGGATCAGGATAGGGGCAGGTCTATTAGTGGGTATGCTTTTAAGGTGTGTGGTAATTTGGTGAGTTGGAAGGCAAGATTGCAAGGAGTTGTAGCTTTGTCTACAACTGTTGCTGAATATATTGCCTTGACAGAAGCTGTAAAGGAGGCATTGTGGCTAAGAAGATTTGTAACTGATCTGGGATTGAAGGTGCAGTGTCCAGTGGTTTATTGTGATAGTCAAGGTGCTGTTCAGTTGGCTAAGAATAGTGTCTTTCATGATAGGACCAAGCATATCAAAGTGAAGTATCATTTTATTAGAAATGTTATTGAATCAAATGAAGTTGAAGTGGTGCAGCTGGGTACAGATGATAATCCGGCTGATATGCTAACCAAGGCATTGCCATTTGGCAAGCTTGAATTCTGCATCATACCTTGGGGATTGGTTGATCTGTGATTAATGTTTTGGTGTTCTTCAATGTGGCTTTAAGGTGGAGAGTGTGAATATATAAAGTCAACATTGAAGTCATACTTTAGTTTGTGTGTTAAATGTAATAGTTGGTAAAGTGTAGGGGGCAAAAGTGTTAATCTGATTGTTAGGTTGTTAATCCTTGTTAACGACTATTTTGGGGATAAAATCACAGTTAGTTAGGGTTGTTGAGTCATGCTTTGCAATTCTCTGTAATCATTCCATTTCCTTTGTAATTCTCTTTGGTTTTCATCAATCAAGTGATAATCGAATGTTCTTGTTCATAATCGAGATTCTATTCTTGTTCAATTCATAACATCGACGACCTTTAAATTCTTTTGGGTTAACAGGGTGTCAAAAATATAAAACATACGCCTACCTTTTCCATAAAGGCAGCCGATCATTGGGTATTGGCGGTCGACCCTCGGGAACAAGCGCCTGTCTCTACACGTTTTTTAAAAATATGGTTCCTTATAGAAAATTTTTTCCTCAAACTTCAAATTTGATATTTGTCGATCTTTTTTCGCATAAAGGGAGAGGGAGGTGGTGACGGGGAAACCATATTCATTTTCTATATGACATTCATAAACAACAAATATGGTTAATGCTAATAGGTTTCTAGCATTATTTGGTTAGTACTAATAAAACTCTGAAGGAAAACAATTTAAAAGTATATTTGAAGGTTTTAGGAAAATTGAAAAAAAAGACTATCATTTTTGTAAGCATTTAAAAGATTGAAAAATATCAAATTTAAAGCTCGAGGAATTTTTTTTCAATAAGATACTAAATTTATAGAGCACATGTAGAGACGAGCGGCTGCTCTTGAGGTTCGGCCACTTCAATCGTAAAGGCAGGCTCCTTTTTACCGAGGGTTGTTCCCCTGTTTGACTTTTTTTGACAGCCTATTAATTAGAAACTTAAAAAGAAACTAAAAGGTGTCGGGGCCTTCGACATAGTGAGAGACGCCCCCGACCATACACATGTACAAGCATTGTTTGCTGAAACAAAGAGGTGACGGCTCTAAAGGAAACATGGCGTAATTTGATTGATTTCATATATAAGTACAACGTCGTTACCTTGTCCGAAGTGGACATTTTGAAGAAAAATTTGGAAATGGGAGATTTTAAAGGAAAATTAGGGAAAAAAACATTTTAGAAAATTTCCGATTAATTATCATAAGAAAATGATCATTTAATATATATGATTATATTATTGAATCAGATATTTAGCTTTTTTTAGGGGAATTCTGCACATACCGCGGTTTCCTGTGGAAAACCGATTCAAACGGTCACGGTTAGGCCTCCCCGTGACAGTTTGATCGGGTGTGAGACATAACTGTCACGGTTCGGCCTAACCGTGACAGTTAGATCTGGGTTACATCTGGGGATCCGATGCCCAATGATTGGGTATGTAATTAATGGGGAATTGATTAGGGTTAGGAGGCTATATGTCATGGTTTGGCCAAACCGTGACATATTGCCATATTTTCTATATTTTTTAATCATATCACTTTGTTTTTATTTTTATTTTATCACTCGTTTAACCTAATCGTAACTCACAAGTTTGTGTTTTGTGTTTATTAATAATTTATCTTATTACAAGTATTTATTTATTATTAATGTGACGGTTTTGTGTTTAATTTGTTTACGAGTTTGTAAAAATCGGTTATTATACAGACATATTGTATATATTTTCTAAATTTGAGTAATCATACTAGTTTGTTTTTATTTTTATTTTATCACACGGTTAACCTAATCGTAACATACGTGTTTGTGTTTTGTGTTTATTATTAATTTATCATATTACAATTAATTTTTGTGTTTAATTATTTATTAAACAAGTAGGTTGTTATTATTTTATCATATGGTTAACCTAATCGTAAAAATCAGTTGTTATCAAACATATACAATTAACATTATCAACATTACAAAGATAAAACAAACAAACAAAGAAACACAACCAAACAAACACAACCAAATATACAAGTCATCATAACTGAAACTGCATATATATATATATACAACGAGTTTTTATATACAAAAAGAAATAAAATACAAACAAAATACCTATCTAATCCATCACCACCGGATCGCTGCCATGACCAGACCCGCCCGCGCCAGAAGTGCCAGCACCGTCATGGTCTAACCGCCTCGGTGGCTGTGACAACAACGGCGTACCCGAGGCGGCATAGTCCGCGACCATGTGCTGGACGACCCAGTCCATCATATCATGCAGCCTCGTGGTCGTATCCTCCAGCCTCCTGGTCATATCCTCCAGCCTCGTGACCCTGTCTCGTTTGTCCTGAAGCATATCAAGAACATGAGCAGGCAATCGCACGACATGGTACACGCGCTAAGGATGCTGGGGCGGGTCCTGGTCGTGCAGCGGGGGAATGGGCTGATCCTCCCCGCCGCCTAGGGGCTCGTGGGCATCCTGAAGGTGGACCTCAGCCCCTGCCAGCTCGGGGGGGGTCTACCAACGGCTCGGGCACCCATGGCACGAGCTCATGGTATCTACTGAGTAGGTGCCACGTGCCGTCGGGGAACCTCCGAACGATCCTCATCCCAGTCCATCATATCAGTGAATTTAGGTTCACCATTACGATTGCATAATAGTTCAACATCCTTTTTCGTGACCGACCCACCACAATGACGCACCCATGCTCGCGTCCTCTCATTTTAGCCCACTTCTTCAAGTCCTCACGAGAATCAAAATACTGAAAAAATGATATAGCTATACATAAAAAACAATATATAAAACAAATAAAAAAATAAAATAAACAAAAGAATAAAAACTCTTCGTACTTTATCGGTTTTATAAGAAACCGTAGCCTTTCTTATCCGATCCTCATCCCCATCATGCTTCGCGGTGTCCCCATGGTTTTCTTTGAGATGAACCGAACCGACACTCTCATCTGTGTCATTCCCATTAAAAGTATCCGACACATGTGTAATTTCTAGTTCTGACTGGTACGGGGGATGTCCGTAATCCAGCTCTGTTTGAGAGTGGTACGTGTTCGAGGCATGCCCGTAAGAATTGCAAACCTGTCGATCCAAATAAGGAGTTGTACGCCTCTTGAGCAAATGTGTTCGACGGGTTGGTTTCCTCCTCCTCCCACGGAGGGTGACTCCCGTATACGTAATATTCCTAAAAAAGATAATAGTTAGATATATCAAATAATAAGTAATAATAAAACATATACTAGTTCAACCTGGTTGAAAGGTGTTGAAAGGTGGATTAAGTGGCCAGTGTTGAAAGGTGAAAGGTATTTAAGGTGAATCTGGTGCACAAACCGTCACGGTTTGGCCTCCACGTGACGGTTCGTGGCGAGATTCCCGGCCCTTTTGTCAACATCACGGTCTACCTCGTACCCTAAAGCAAACCTCGTACCCTAGAGGTCACGGTTTGGCCTCCACGTGACGGTTTGGTGTCCGGTTTTTCAACTTTTGCAGGTCATTTGTCGTTTTGTTGTCAGGGGGTGTCGGAGACAGAAACAGAAACCGTGACCGCAAGACCTTGCGGTCACGGTTAGGCATCAAAACGTGACCGCAAGCCCTAACCGTGACTGTTTGAACCGGCCTACCTCCAAAAACCCCTACGGTGTCCCCAGCATCTCCCTTTTTTTAAGACGGTGCAGATAATTTGTCCTAGCTACCTACCGAAGAGAACCATCAGGGTTTGCCCTGGTGGCCACCTCGATGAGGGTTAGAGCTTGGTTGGCCAAAGGTCACCGGTTCGAACCTGAGGGGGGAAGGTTTACCCACAATATGTGGGGTTCCTGCCCGAAGGCTTTCCCACCCAGTTCGTGGACCCAAGGGGCTCTGTAGCGCGGGCCCGGTTAAGACAACGTAAGTCTACATCCCCTGTTAGCCGATGGCAGGGGGACTCGAACTGGTGTGGCCCGGGTTGTCAAGGTAAAGGATTTCTGCTAAAACACTCACTCATAAAAAAAAAAAAAAAAAAAAACCCTACCGAAGAGGGAAAATAATTTAAAGTAAAAGATTGAGGGATGAGTTGAGTGATATGTTGGATGTGAAGCAAGGAACCGAGTTAACGTTTGACAAGATTGAGGTCCGGTCCCACCTGGAATCAATCACTCACTCACTCCTACAGGTGACAAGATTGAGACTGTCGTCTATCCAACCAATTCACCTTTTCTCTTTTCTTTTCTTTTCTTTTCTTTTTCTTTTTTTACTTTCTTTTCAAACTAGTTTAAACTAAAATAAAAACATTACATCAATAATAATCAAAGTTAAATCAGGAGAGTTATAATAATATGTTTTTACAGATCCCTATTTTAAACTAGAAACTAGTTATTTGATTTACTCTCCTTCTTTTATCTTTCTCCGTACATATATATGGATAAATCGATAAAAAGATGAAAATGTCCTAATAACAAAAATAAACGTTTAAATAACTCAAGGTTTTACAAATTTTACTTTTTTATTTATTTCCCAACTATAACTTTTTGAATCACATACTTTAGCGATTTGAAATATTTCTTTGTAGTAATCAAATGACCTTCTTTCGAATGCAGTTATTACTTTTTTCATATTTATGCTATAATTAACTAGCTTTAGAAAACCCGTGTAATACACGGGTTCAATAAATAAAATATCAATATAATAAAATTTATTAAAAATAAAATGATATTCCAAGATATGATATGAATAAAATTACGTATGAGTAATTACTATAAGTAATAAAACAGTTATATCAACTTTTTTTAACTTTGTTTTTAATTTTTTCAAAAAAATAACATTTTATTTAAAAAAAAACATAAAAATATTATTTTTTATAATATTTCATTATCATAACTCCTAAATTAAATTATTTTTGGTTTTTAAAAAATTTACTCTTTAAATACACTAATTTTATAATATATCATATTTTTAAAAAAGATTGATATTTTAGAAAAAAATATTATTTATAAGCATTTGTCTATTTAGAAATAACATTAACAAAAAATCTTTTTCTTAATTTATAAAAAAGTATTTTAATCTAAAAAAATATTAAATAACATTATTAGTAATTAAGTAATTATTTAATAGGAGAGAGAGGTGGAAAATTTTTGATGAAAGAATTATGATTATAACACATGTCCTACCAAGTTACTCTTTTATTATAATAGGTAGATAGGTAGATAAGGTAGATAGATTTTAAAGTTGTAATTATGAAAATAGATAAAAAATTGCTATAATCATTAAAACATACAAGCTAAAGTATAGATTTGCTATCTACTTCACAAATGCAATAATTTCTTTTGAAATAGTATACTATTAATTTACGTATGTAAAATCATCAATTTACTGATATTACAAAATTTCAATGAAAGTAGGTAAGTTATATAGTAAAGCTTGTTAACTTCTTAAAGCATTGATTATTTGAACACCCGTTTTGGTTATTTGAATGTATTTTTTTCTCTGTCTCTCTTTAAATAAAGTGGTGTTCTAATAAACAATGAGTGTCATAGTAACAACTCTTTCGCTAATAATACTTTTGATTTTTATGATTAAGTTGTTAGTAAAACAACAATAACCTGATGACTTTATTATATATGAAGATAAAAATATATTTGTTTCTTTAAGAATATACATTTAAAGTTTTAAAGTCAATGTGAGAATAACGTTTTTGATAAAAAGCTCATATCTTTTGCGTTAAAAATGTTATGGTTTTAAATCAAAACGTAAAATATAGTTAAATTAACTTAAATTAGTTTATGAGTAATAGCAGTCAAAATTGTCGTTTAAAATAAAAATTTTAAGTTTTGAATTTCTCACATTCATTTACATATGAAGTTAGAAAAGAGTACTAATACTAATAATAATAATAATAATAATAATAATAATAATAATAATAATAATAATAATAATAATAATAATAATAATAATAATAATTATAATAATAATAATAATAATAATAATAATAATAATAATAATAATAATAATAAATAATAATAATAGTAATAAATAATAATAATAATAAAAATAATAATAATAAAAATAATAATAATAATAATAAATAATAATAATAATAATAACAATAATAATAACAATAATAATAACAATAATAATAATAATAATAATAATAACAATAATAATAACAATAATAATAAGAATAATAATAATAATAATAACAATAATAATAATAATAGAAATAGTAATAACAATAACAATAATAATAATAATAATAATAATAATAATAATAATAATTATTATTATTATTATTATTATTATTATTATTATTAATATTAATTAATACTAATAATAGTAATAATAATTAATAATAATAATAGTAATAATAATAGTAATAATAATAATTAATAATAATAATAATAATAATAATAATAATAATAATAATAATAACACAAATAATAATAACAAGAATAATAACAACAAGAACAATAACGAGAAGAACAATAACAACAAGAACAACAAGAACACCAACAACAAGAGCAGCAGCAGCGGCAGCAACAACAACACCAACAAAACAGTAACAACAACAACAATAACAACAACAACAACAATAATAATAATAATAATAATAATAATAATGATAACAATAACAACTAGGTTTGGGCCCCGCGCGCGGCTATGCGAGTTTTAACGTAACCATAAATCAAAATCAAAATTAAGGTTTGAAACCATAAAATCAGCAAAATACACAAAGTAAAACACACCAAAACCCCAAATTCATAACACACAAGAATATTCAGAACCCAAAATAAATCAAAGCCCAACACCATAAACAAAATAGACGAAAATCAAAGCGCGACACAGCCCTATATAGAAAAACTGACAAAAATTAAAGCCCCCAAAAAAACAAACAAAAGGAAAACCCAAACCTTAACAGGGTATCGATAACGAAAGAAAGAAAGTAGAAACCGGAGAAAAACAACGCCAACGAATGCTATAAATGAACGTAATCGAAACACCCATAAAAGAGACGTGTCATGAAACCAAAAAACTCACAAGAAAAACCCCCCCAAACCTCAAACCCGCAAAACAAACCAATAAAAACACATACAAAAAAAAAAAACCCAAAATTCCCCCGACCAAAGGGAATAAATAGAATGGAAATAATAATAATAATAATAATCGTAGTAACAGCGGTAGTAACAGCGGTAGTAACAGCGGTAGTAACAGCGGTAGTAACAGCGGTAGTAACAGCGGTAGTAACAGCGGTAGTAACAGCGGTAGTAACAGCGGTAGTAACAGCGGTAGTAACAGCGGTAGTACAGCGGTAGTAACAGCGGTAGTAACAGCGGTAGTAACAGCGGTAGTAACAGCGGTAGTCAGCGGTAGTAACAGCGGTAGTAACAGCGGTAGTAACAGCGGTAGTAACCGTAACAGCGGTAGTAACAGCGGTAGTAACAGCGGTAGTAACAGCGGTAGTAACAGCGGTAGTAACAGCGGTAGTAACAGCGGTAGTAACAGCGGTAGTACAGCGGTAGTAACAGCTAGTAACAGCGGTAGTAACAGCGGTAGTAACAGCGGTAGTAACAGCGGTAGTAACAGCGGTAGTAACAGCGGTAGTAACAGCGGTAGTAACAGCGGTAGTAACAGCGGTAGTAACAGCGGTAGTAACAGCGGTAGTAACAGCGGTAGTAACAGCGGTTGTAACAGCGGTAGTAACAGCGGTAGTAACAGCGTA
>JABSNV010000040.1:0-48211 GCA_024085815.1 Flaveria linearis
TTCCCCAGTGCACAAGCATACGGCTCTAGAGTCGGCAATACATCGACTTTAGCACCAAATAGGCTTGTCAGCCCAAAGATCTAAGACTTCGCTAGGCTAGCAATAGTTATGATTGCATACGTATGTCACATCTCATATAATACTTAACATATCCAAACAACCCGACTATGTAAAGAATTGCACGTGTGTAATAAGTATCAAAGCGTATATGTGTAAGTTTGTATAAGCAACATGTTTCACCCGAAAGATGTGAAATAATCGTAAAGCGGGGCATAAGAACTCACATGTTTAATAAAGGAGACTTGTAGATGTAATAAGAATAACCACGAATAAGATTTCCAACACAAACGTCACAACGCACCTAAACGAATAAAGTAGCGCGTTATATTTGTTTGATGATTAATTGTAGGTCTAATAATTATCCGTATTTATTACATGTTAATAACGTGATCGGTAAAAGGAACGAATGGATTATACTTGGTATAATCAATTGTTAGCGCGTAAGAGAAATAATAAATAAAACTTGATTAAATTGTACGTTGAACCGATTTTTAAGGATTGTATATATAATTATAATAAATGATTAGCTATTATAAGGAACTATATATAAATATATATATATATTTATAGGTATAAGTAATTAAACAATTTAATTGTTTGAATTATATATAAATATATATACTAAACAATTATAATATTGTATATAATATCATAATAAGTGATTTAGCTATTAAAAGAAATATATTAATATATATATAGGTATAAGTAACTTAACAATTAAATTGTTTGAATGTATATATAAATATATATATACTAAGCATTATAATATTGTTAATCATAATAAGTGATTTAATTACTAAAAGAACAATATATAAATATATGTATATAGGTATAAATAACTAAACAATTTAATTATTTAAAAATATATATATACATATACAAGTATTATGTTTACTCATTTCTTTTGTATTTTTAAAACTAAAATTATGTATTTATAATACAAAATTATTTTATAAAAATAAATTAGTCCAAAATTATTAACAAAGAAAGAAAATAATCTACATATTATAAATTTAATTTTAGAAATTTTCAGAATTTAAAAAAGGTTGAATAAAGAAAAAGAAATGAAGAAAAGAAAAAAAAATCAGAAAAGAAAAAGGAAAAGGGGAAAGGGGCTGCCCGGGTCGAACCCGGGCTCCCTTGTAGCCTGAAACGCAGGAACCAGTGAACCAGGGCCAAGGCCTTGGTTTCACTTGGTTTGTTTTAATTTTAAACATAGCCCCTGTTTACCCCCAATTCGAATAAACCCTAGTTTTGTTCAAAGCCAAAATCGACCCTCGATTCGGTGTTAATCACCTAAATCATCATAGGGCTTTTGTTCCCTGAACGAAAACGAGTAGAAATCAAGTCTTAATTACCTGATTGATGAGGTATTGAAAGGGTTTCGGGTTCGATTAGGTTCGGGTGTTTTTGGGTTTGGGGTTTTCTGATCGAGAAATTTCTTGTGAAATTGGAGGTTTAGGGAGTTCATGAACTCCACAATGAACCGAAACACCATAAATATAGCTTTGATTTCATGGATTCGAGCTTAACACGTTTGATTTTGAAACCGCGTTCCTGTACCAAATTTGAGAGATTCGAGCTGTAATTGTGTAATTATAATTGATTGATTGATTTATTAAGCCGCGTGTTAAGTTTAGGTGTGATTAATTGGATTGATTTCGTGTATTTGGTCAAGATTGATTCGATTTTGGTAATGTTAGTCTCGGTTTCGATTTAGGAAGGTGAACGAGCGGGAAAACGAAATTAAACCATGGCTCAGGTTCGAATCGTGAGGTCGAGCGAGTTGGGCGGTTTAATTGGGTCAAATAGCGCTTGAAATGGGTTTTGGAACTCGCCGGAGCTCGGCCGGAGCTCCGGCCGTAGCCACCGGGATCGGGGGGGTGGGGGTTTGGTTGAGAATTTACACAATAGTCCCTGCTCTTTCCAAAGTTTAGTATTTTATGTATTAACTTTTGTTTAAAGTTTTCAAATTGATAATTAACCCCTGCACTTAATTCTAGGTTATTATTATTGTTATTATTATTATTATTCTTATCTTATTTATTATTATTATTATTATTATTTATTATTATTATTATTATTATTTATTATTATTATTTTCTCATTATTATTCTCATTATTATTATTTTTATTATTATTATTATTCTTATTATATTATTATATTATTATCATTATTATATTATTATTATTATTATTATATTATTATTATTATTATTATATTTATTATTATTAAACTTTCATGTTAAAGGAACAGACAAATTAAAGTAAATAGCAAGAATGAACCATAAGTTTCATTTATGACAATAAAGGCCCTTACAAGAATAAACGACATTAACTTTTGATTAACGAAAAAATACAGGATTTACACACACCACTCGTGAACTTAGCAACAAGTGGTTGACTTGAGAAGGAAGGTCATGACATTTCACCAGCTCTACAAAGACGTTACAACAATCGAATACGTTATGGAATGATACGGATATTATGACAACAACTCAAGAATATCGGGAGCATTTTGGAATTTCTTTTAACCATTTTGCGGCTTGGATCTTTTATAAAGATCAAGAAGATTAAAATTATGTGTTTTATTATTGTGTGATAATAACGGTTTATGTTTTTAATAAAGTGTACAATAAACGTTTATGTTTTTAATAAAATTTAATTCTGTTCTACATTATACGTCTAGAATACAGTTCGTCTGCCATAAATCTTCGGAATCTAAAGCAAGCTTCCTGTAAGTTAACCTCTTGCCACTCTAAAGATCTATTTTGAACCAACCTACGCAATAACATACAAATTACAACTCCCGAATCTCGACCAATATGACCGGCGTTAGGAGGCCAAACGGTTTCACCGGATACGACCAGTTCTTCAATTTCTTCTTGTCCGGAGTGCGGCCAATATTGTATACGTGACAGAAAATGTAAAAGTACGATTCGATTGTACGAAAATCGTTCGGGCATTATGATGAATGCACCATGAATCATCACACGTATTTGGTCGGCATTCGTATGGAGAATATAACGAACTTGTAGTGAGTCCATAGAAATCTTAAAAAGATAAATTTTCTTCGTCATCAGTCATTGGTACGTAAACCTACAAAACAATTTAATTCACGGTTATAAATTCATGATTTTTATTGTAAAACATGAAAACAGTATTACCGTATCAACTTCCCATAACGCGGGATATAGACAGTCACTTTCGTCGCCATATTCGTTACCATTAACGGACCCCGAGTATATTAAGTTAAACCACTCAAATGGGAGAATCGTCCAACGATCACTACCCGGCAACTCTTCTGTTCTACGTATTTCTTCGTATCTCCCATATTGTGAGTCTATTTGTCCACGCCAGAACATGCTATAAAATACAACTTTTTTAATTGTTAGAATTTTAAAATAAAATAAAATATACAAAAAAAACTTTAAATCATACCTCTGTACCTAAAGACACGTTTCCGAGTAATTCACGCTAAAATTGTAACTGAATATCGGAATTACTCATGTAATACACCATACACGTTTGGGAATCACCGTTACGTATAAAGTGAATAACATTTCGAGACCAGTTCCTCCCGTTCTGCCAATTATGTTATCTATTGGATCAGGAATACTTTCCACAATATCTCGTGAGTTTGAAGAGACTCATTTTGAGTCTTCTATTATTACCGAGAAGACATTTAACTGTTTCGTTTCTCACTAACCGTATATAACAAGTAATATATATAACGTTTTATATAGAATCTTAAATCGAATCAAGGAATAATACGTCACGTCACATAATTATAAAATTTAAAAATGCACGCAAATCGAGGAAAAGAAATTCTCAGAAGGACTACTACGGCCCGTGAGAGAACTAACGGGCCGTTATTGAACTTGTTCACGGGCCGTGGGTATGGGCGCTTACGGGCCGTGATGTGTTTCACAGCCCGTGAGCGTATAAAGATGTGAAAATTAATTTTCGAAAACCATACGGCCCGTAAGGCCCTTCACGGCCGTGAAAAAAGTCAAGGGCGTCCAGATATAACCTGACAGGGCGTCCCTTTAGCATTTGCCTTAAATATATCACCTCAAGTTACACCACACAAAAACATATCACTTGGAGGGATACTCATACAACACCACATCACACCATTTTTTAATTAATAAAATTACTTTATTAATAAATAAATACAAATAATAATACGACTATATTAAAATTTAATTAAAAAAATACTTCATTAATGAAAAAATTAAATAAAAACATGAAATTTAATAATGTGACAATATTAAAACTAAAAATCTACAAGTTAAACTCCCAGCCACGATTTCAGGCGATTTGTCGTTTCGTTCAAGTACGTTCTTCAACATCGGTTTGGGGACATCGTCATGCGGTTTAAGGAAAATTTCATATCTAGATCTAATGTTTCGTGAAGCAACGTTTCTCGTTGTAAGTCGAGTAATGTGCTGTTTGACAACCTCTGTGTGATTAGTGCTAAACCAGTAAGAGGTCTGATGAGTGAGTAAGAGACTTTGAGCCAGTTGCGCTGAACCAATAAATATTGTTTGTTTAGATCTCTGAACAGCGACACAAAAGGACTATTTCATCCCTCATAACAAGACACATAAAAATATACAAAATGACATTGTTTCTATAAAGCCATCTTAATAGAACCCATGATTTTTTAGCAAGAAGATACTCAAGATGTTGCCGGAGAAGATTCTTTGACAGGAGTCTTTAAACGAGATAATCGATCTAGGTATGGACCGATGAAGGTGTCTACCAGCACCTGACGGCGGAACGTGGGGGGGTGCGCGGGCGTGGGGTACGTCGACGATGGGGTGCGGCTAGCGATGGGTCCGCTCACTGGTAGGGTGTGAGGGCAGCGAGGTGCACCGACGACAGGTTGCAGCGAGTACGTGGTGCGGCGGCGATGGGGTGGAGTTGTGGACTTGGAAGATTTCGAAGTGAGAGGTAGGGAAGGACGACTGGTGATGTCTCTTTGTAATTTTGTCCGCTTAATCATTCAGCGTTTTTCCCTAGCTGTATGGTTAAAATGTTGAATGGTTAAGAGCTAAACTGATAAATAAGTGACATCTTTACTTTGAACCAAACAACCATATCTTTAATCGATTCAAATGAAGCCTCTTAATAGGAAATAACATGCTATCAAACAGCCCCTAAGGCCTATTTAGATTTGGTTACTTTCATGCGAACCGTTTCTCGTTCTCTTTTTCCTTCCATTTTTTTTTCACGTATAGCTTTATAGTCGCTAATGACCTCACTTAACGTTGTTTTGCTTAAAGAAGACTCCTTTGTCGTTTGTCTTTGATCCTCGAACCGGTCGGTGTGGTTTTCTCGTTAAGGTCGGGGAGGGGGCTTGAAACTAGCTCATTAGAGCTTACGTATTGGTCCGATTCCAAATGTTTACTCCTCTTTGCTCCTCTTTGCTCTCTGAGTACCAAACTCCGGAGTATCCACCGACTCCCATTTTGCGTAGATTCTTATCACCCTTCAAGCCCGGATGCTCGTAAATTTATTTTTTTCCAAATGGCATATAGCCGTTGGGGTGGGGGGGGGGGCTCAAACGATAAAAAAAGTGACGGTTGTCAACAGTCAAAAGTGGGTTTTGGGGGTGTGGCACGGCGCGGATGCGTGGCCCAATGTGATCTTTACACGGCATAAAGGACCGGCAGCAGTGTTATCACGTGACGTCAACTTTCGTTGCGACCTCACGATGATTACACCCCAACCCCACAAGGGTTATAAAAAAATTTACTTTTGTCTTGTCGCACATAATTATATTTTTTTAATAAAAATAGTTTCTTACAACGAGAACAATATTCTTAGTGATAAACTAGGTTTTACAAAGGAAGAAAAAAATTCAGTTACGACACAAAATTTACTTTCGTTCCGTCAGAAATATTAATTTTGGTGCTGACTGTTATGGTGGTTTACGGTGCCAAAACTGCTGCAAGTTAGGGCTCAAAACTATCAATCTCAAAGCTCCAAACCGCCGTTGAAACATCTTCTCGGCAGTCGGAAGTCAGTGAATCCACCGTTTCAACTTTCTTCATCTCGTTAAGTAAGCTACACACGTCTATTTTCTTACAATTGTGTCTTTGGGTTCTATTTGCTACTCTTGCAAACAGGGGATTTGTTAGGTATCAAGGTTATGCTCAAATGGCGATTTCAAAACCAAAACTACTCAAGATCAATTGGTGTTCTGCAAGTTCAATTCTTAACTCAAATGTAAACAGCGTTTGTCATGTTCTACGCAGTTCATTTTGCACTTTGATTGAACCCTCAAAAAGTGATGATGTAGCAAAGGTAACTGAATTTTCAAAATGTGATGATGATGATGATGATCAGTAGAGGTAATTGAATCTCTGATCTTCCAATTTGGGTTAGAATAACAGAAAATGATAGTATGGTCACAAAGACCCCAGAGGATGATTTTGTGCTCCCTTCTGTATCTTATTGGATCGAAAACTACAAACGGGGTGAAACCAAAGAATACAAGAAGATCAATGTAGGTAACAAGAGTGAGAATGATGCGAAAACGATAACTAAAGTTCTAGTGAAGCCTTTGAGTCAGTGGAGTCTGTTGTACAAGCTTAAATGACTCTAATGTTGTTCCATCAGAAAGTTTAGTTGCTCAAATGCTGAAAAGGTTTGATAATAACTGGAAATCGGGTTATGGTGTATTTATTTGGGCTGAAGCGCGTGTAGGTTTTAACTTTTCACGCGATATGTATGACTTGTTGGTTGATTGTTTGGGGAAATCGAAGAAGTTTGATCTGATGTTGCAAGTGGTTAACCGGATGGTTCAAATTGGTGACAATTATGTACTTTAAATACTATGGCAAAGGTCATAAGGAGGCTTGCAAAGGCTGGATTGTATGAAGAAGCAGTAGATGTGTTCAGAAGAATAGAGCAATATGGGGTTAAGAAAGATCTTTTGGCATTGAATGTATTGATTGATGCATTAGTGAAAGAAAAGAACGTTGAGAGCGCTAATGATATATTTCTTGAAATCAAGGATGAAATTCCTCCAATTCTCATACTTTTAATTCATTAATACATGGATGGTGCAAAACGCGAGATATTGGAAAGATTCAAGCCACCATGGAGGAAATGAAGAAGCACGGGATTTGTCCTGATGTTGTTTCTTATACGTCTTTAATAGAAGCTTATTGTTGTGAGAAAGATTTCAGGAAAGTTGATCATGTTTTAGAGGAAATGCAAGAAAAAGGGTGTCCTCCAAATATCATCACTTACACTATCATAATGCATGCGCGTGGGAAGTCAAAGGAAATCGATGAAGTTTTGAAGGTTTATGAGAAAATAAAGATGAGTAATTGTGTTCTTGATGCGTCATTTTTCAGTTCTTTGATTCACATCCTGTCAAAAGATGGTAGACTAAAGGATGCACGTGAACTGTTCGATGAAATGCCTAACCAAGGAGTTAAACATGACACGGCTACGTTTAACACCATGATAACTAGTGACTGTGAACGCACTCAAGAAGAGGATGCACTTAAGCTGCTACATGAAATGGAAAAGTGTGGTGTGAAACCGGACTTTGACACTTATGCACCATTGTAAAGATGTGTTTGAAGTGAAAAGAATGAAGGTGGTTCTTTCTTGTTGAATCATATGCTGGACAATAATGTTAGCATTGGACTTGGAACATATAGCCTTTTGGTTCGCGGGTTGTGTAAGAATAAAAAACTTAAACACGCGTGCTTGTTTTGGAAGATGCAGTAAAGAGAGGATTTGTCCCTTATGATACAATGTTTAAATTGCTGGAAACAGAGCTTGAAAAGGAGGGCATGACCGAAGAAAAGAAGAGGATACAAGAATTGAAGCGCATCCGACCAATTGTAGAAAAATATGACTTCTAATTGGAGATGGCAAAACGGGTCATAATGGTTTCTGGTTGATTTCATTAACTGTCCTTATAACTCACGTATATTTGCTTTTGGTTGAAGTGTTGTTCAGATACCAAAAGCTTTCTAAAAAAATCATAAACTGTTCACACCAAGTGTTTTAGCTTTCTTTTAAACATAACCAATAGTCAATACTACTAAAGTTCAAACTCACAATAGTCAACCATACTAACACTTCATCACTAAACACTGTTACTTCTGCTTCAAACACACTTCCAATTATCCTGCTATACCACCCAAAGTTTTCATATCGAACACAACATGAGTCAAATCATCTTCCCAACGGGCCCGACTGGATGCACTAGATCCTCACCATTTGGACACCGAGAAGCTTTTGTACCATTACTTCCCTCAGTCAATGAAAAACCAAAGAGTCTGCAACTGTTAGTAGAAGTCAAAACTGGTTCTTCATGTTGACTTGTCAATGGTTTAACGAAATCTTGATGGTTTTGACCGCTAAAAGGTTTCATATCATCACCATATCGCATAGCACAACCGTAGGGTGATTGACTGATTGTTGCTGGAACCGTAAAACAGATGAAGGCGAAGATGATGATGACGATGGGGGAATCCACAAATTTCCAGAATTGACACTCTTTCACCATAATGCAGATTTGAAATTATTTCTTGACCTTGCAAGACCGATTGAATCTAAAAGATTCGCCAGAGCTTACACTTGTTTGGTTTTGATATCATTCCCCAATGGAGACATTTCAGAAGAACGGTAAAAACCATATATTTCTTGACCTTGCAAGACCTTGGGGAATCGTAGTGACTCCCTGAAGTCTGATGCTTCAGTTGACCGATCTGCTGTAAGAATTACATAAAAAGTCAGCATCTTTGATTCTTTATCGGTTCTTTTATAAAATATAAGATGATCTTAACAAAATAAGCAATATGCAGATTGCAGGCCTTTTAGAACGGTAGGATCTGATGTAAGCCATGGAAAACTGGTCCGTGTCCTCTTCATTAAGGGCGACATGAACCTTCCGATTTCTGAAACTGACCCACATCGATCTATCTCCCATGGCGAAACCCTGTTATGCCTTGCTATTAACTCACAATCCCACCTTACCTAGAGATAAGAACATAAACAACAATGCCAGAAGGGTATAGGTTAGATATTTGACTAGTAGGCGGAGATCAGAAGGGTATTTTAGTCATTGAAAACACAGTGATGAAGGATTTCATACCATCAGGCACCTCCATTTTGATCCTGGCCACCTAGCAGATCAATATCGCTGGACTCCGTTATGATTCCTGTACACCTGTTAGAAGCAACCGAGCTGCTTATCATGCACGATTTAAAGGTTTTAGAAATCTTAGTATCTGTCAAACCTTATGTCTCCTGCATCTTCTGTTTCAATCCGCATTTTAAATCTTGTTCCAGGTGAGAATGGATTTGTTAGGCTCTTCAAAAACCGACTATAAGGCACTATGAACTCCGATGAGCCGCCCCTAGAATACATGGTCGAAGCTAAAGTGGTCAATTTGCAAACGATATAGTAAAAATCAAGAACTTAGCTACCTCGGATTGTAGTAGATGCTGAACAAGGTTCTTCGCGATATGGAGTTGACCACAGTGGAGTAGTCAAAGTCGGTTGGTTGATCAAAAAATGGCAGCAAACTAGAAGCCCGTTTCACCTGTGTGGCTCTGCGGATCCCTAGCCTTAGGACTCCATCATTGCCTCTGAAACACGAAAGAATAAGAACAAAATGCAAAATGACCAAAGCGCCCGTCATGCTTCTAGTTGTGTACCTTAGAAAGAGAACCGCGTCTCCACATACAAGCTTCTTCTTGTTAACAAACGCGCTCCAACCAGTGGTGAGCAAATGCCTCCGAGGTTGTCCTGCTCAGACACAGTGATGCATAAGCACATATGTTTTGCAAGTCTAGTGTTTTGTTTGTATGTATGTTTTTGCAAGTATTTCTAACTAAAGACAAAGGGAAAACTAGCAAAATTCTTTATACCGCGATAGATATGTCGGAATTTCCATTCAAACCCGTGAAGATCTGTAGCTACAAGCTCCTGTGAAGGCCTCTGTTGATTATAATCCTACCATAAAGAACACATGATAACACGAAGAATATCAAGCAATCATTCTTACAAATATTATACAGTTAAGGTCTCATACGCTTGGTTTCGATATAGGTATGTACCAGGTGCGGAAAACAGTCCTCGGCAGCCCGACGTGGGACCGAGAATCCTCCATGAGTGCTCGTATCGGAAGCCGTTAGGGTCTTGCAAAACATATGTGATGTTGTTGACCTTTCAATACCTCGTTATCATCTTCTGCATATTGTAGTCCATGTCCCCCTTCACCAACTTCACGCCATATCTTCTCCAGCTGTTTCATGTCATCAATATAATTTATTAAAAAACTAGAAAGCATTGATTTGCTATGTAACGTTTCTTCGTATAGATTAATATTGTCCGTTTTGTTCTAAAAACACTCGTGCTTTTGTTTTCCTTCATCAAGTGGACACTTTTAACTTTTAAGAGCTCATCCATCTGGATTCAGTCTTACTAAAAACATTTCATTCGAGTTTTGATCCATAATAACAAGTTGATTTGATCATGGAGACAATGTTTTCCACATTGTGCTTTGCATTATTTAAACATGTATTAAAAACACTTTTAACTATGAAGTTTTTCTCATCTCAATTAGGTTAAAAGACATGTGGGTCCATGAATTTCCCCTATAATTTCAAAGAGTCATTTGTGGGTCCCACTTATATATGTAAACAAAAGAAAGATATGATCATGAGTTATTTTGACCATATCTGCAACAAATCTGTTTGGAAATGGAAGAATAATATTATGTGCAGCTCCATCCAAACACTGTGATTATGAATTTATGATTACCTAAAAATCAATTCGTTATCCTGATTTTTGTTCCTGGATTGTAAAGTCAAGTCAATTCATTATCCAACAAATCATTTTCATCACTAATATGAACAAGATTTCTTCGATACTCGTAGTTGACACATAAAAACAGAAAAAAAACGTATCAATTGTTTGGCTTAACTCTTTCAACGTAGGCTCTAGAGGAGTGTGATATACACAATATTAAAGTCACGTAACAACAACATTATCGGTTAATTCAATACTCGCCCCGAAACCAAAAACTGAAAATAAATAATCTTGAAGATGAAAATGCAAACCAACCTGAGAATCTTGAATCAAAGAAACCTGAGCATAAACATCATCACTCCCAGCCTCCGCCTAAATCCATCAACTTTTCACAAATCAATCACCCCATTCAACCTAAATCCATAAATGCATAAACTTCTGTAAAAAACAATCAAAACTTACATGAAGCTTAACATCAAGAACACGACAGAACACATGAGGTGGAAGCGTAAACTCGCCGGAGTTGACCCAACCACCGCCGGACCGCAGCTGTTCCAGGTGGCCCTGAGGGCAGTACACGACGGCGTTCCCTTTCTCCGGCAACGATGTCAAGGGTCCGGCACAAGCACGCCACAGCTCCAAACTACACACCACCGGCGGTGACATCGAACCATCGTCGTTAACGGTGTTCAGATCAATCAAACCACACACCATCGCAAATCTCAATCAACCGAATTCAGAGTCGATGAGGGTGAAAATTAAAGAAAGGAAGAAAGAAAGAAGCTTTGCTGAATACCCACTTTTCTCTGTGCAAAAGTGAAGTTTTGTATGCGTAATTGGACATGAAGGTCACATCTTTTGATGGGGGTTTTGATTGAATGTGGTGTTTAAGCAACTGTGATTGCTGCAAAAGTGACAGAAGCAGTGGTGGCACAGAGGAGAGAGAAAGAGGAAGAAGAGGAGTGGTGGCTGCCGGTGACGCCCTGTAATTCCGGAGGGTGTCAATGTTGTCGCCTTTACATTCAAACAAATCTCTATTGTGTCGTGTTTCTTGTTAGCATACACACAATCCCAAGAGGTAGAGAAAAGGCTGTTTCTTGAAAGCAATTTTAGTTTTGTTCAATCTTAGATTTTATTTGAATGCTACTATCAATTATCCTCAACTCGACTCAACTTTCATAACATATAAAAATTTTATATAGAAAGATTATAGGTTTAATTTTTATTTTGAGTAAAAACTTAGAGTTGAGTCGGTGGGTATTCTCAGTTACGGGTTTTATTCTGAGGGGGTTGATGGTGCGGTTTCGGTTAGAAAATGAATAGGTGAACCAGATTAAAATAATTCACATTCTTCAAAACAGTGTCGCACATTTGCCGTTCAATATTTTTTTGAAAGGTACTGTTCGGAGTATAAAATTTATTTTAATTGGGTTCATCTATTTATTTTTAATCGAGACCACACCGCAACCTTCTCAGAAGGAGACACACAACTAGATAAACTTAATGGCACAACCATAAATAATTTTGCTTATAGTGAGAGTTAAACCTAAAACTCAACATATTTATATGTCTTAACATATTATGGTCTTGAGTATCTTATTTTAATCACTTGATCTAAAAATGTTTGACAACCTTGTTCAATCTTACATATTGGCATCTTTTATCATGCTTCTTTTACTCATAAAATATACACATTATAAAATCTATTTATAAAATTATGTCTTTTTTAATTTTTTGAATAACTATTAATCTACTTGTATTAATATTTATATACATACATTATATAGCATTTAAACTCTCGACTTATTATATAGAAAAGTTGTGTTACCACCATGTGTCCAGTCTCTTGATGACTTTAAAACCCATCTATTATTTATTTTGTGGGACTTAAATTCACACAAAGACAATGGACATAAACACATGATGCCACTAGATGAAAAAGTCATTGAGGTGTTTTTTTATTATGTATCCATTATTCTTATTTTTAAATTTGATTTTCTTTATTTTATAAAACAAATTGTTAAAAAGATAATTAAACAAAGTATTCTTTATAATGATTTTTTATATGTCGACTTTATTCTTTTCTGCAACCAACTATTCATTAAATCCGTTTAAGTAATATTAACGTAAATTAAAGCTTGAGAGATTTTCTTTTCTTAAAAAAAGAACTTTTCCTTCTAATTATACCTAATATTACATTCATAAGCATTTTAAACTCATATTAGATTTATGAAGGACGATCACTAATATCACTAGATTAAACCTTAAGACTTTTAGCTACTTAGCACTCACTATATCACTCTAGTTGAATAGACAATATTTAAATTGGTTGATACTTCTAGTGCTCAAATGAAATATGAGTTTTCTATGCTGTTGTAACAAACCATTAAACCAAGGTTGGTCCAAGACCTAATTACGTAAGCTTGAGAGATTGAATTTCTTTATAACCTTTAAAGTTTGCCATGCTACATGGCTTAGGTTGTAGGTTTTAATATGCAATAAATTGTTGTTGCATTATGTTTCAAACTTATGTTAACTTAGTATTACTTCATGATCATCAATGTGTATTTATGATGGATTTCCCTATACTTGTATAAAAAAAACACTTTGTTCAACAATGAAGTGCATTGAGTTGTTATATGTCAACTTGTTTGTAAGAAAAAGAATTGATCATACAAGAACTATGACTACCCCCAATTGTTGAATGTTACAAAGAGCTTTCACTATCTATGTCTGATTTCAATATTTATGAACACCAATCTTAGAATACTCTCATTTAATTGGTATCCGTCTAAAAAGATAAATTATAGAAACCTTAATATTACAAATAATATTCACCTTGAGTCAATATAAAATTTTAAGAAATATTACTGTTTCTGTTCACAATAATGACCTTTAATATCTTTATCTCAGTTTATCAAACTTGGAACTTTTTTGGTTGAAAACAAATTTATTGGATTATTTTTAGAATAATATTTTGTATATAGATAATTGAACCAAGAATTAGTCATACAAATTAATTTGCAACTCCCACCTCACAGAACGGATCAGCGGATGTTCTCACAGTCTGAGGTGAGAGATGATAGCAGCGAGACTGACAAGTGAGCAAGAACAATGACAGTCTCAGATGATGGCTAATATGATGACACAAATGCAAAGTCAAATCCAAAACCAAGTCCAGAGCGTCTTGAAAAGAAGTGGTAATTCTCAACAAAGTGATGAAGATGAAGATGATGATAAAGGTGGGTCGTCATAGGATGTTCAGTTTGAATGTTTGTTATGAATATTTTCAAATATTTTGGAACATTTGTTTGTATAACTTGTTAACTTGTTAACTTATTAACTTTAGACAATATTTGGTTTATATGCTATGCTTTGTATTTGCGAATGGTTTGATGGTTGTGATGGTATTAGTGATTTTGAACAACAGGTTTGGTACTCAGGAATATCTGGGCGGATTGTTGCAAATGCAGCAAAATATTAATAAAAAATGTGTTTATTTCGTCGCAAAAGATCGTCGCAAAAAAGATTTTCCCCCGAATTTCCCTTTTTTAAATCAGGTGAACCGCACAATAGAGTTCGTCGCAAGCTTCGTCGCAAATAACCTTTTGCGACCACTTTATTACGGCGAATGAATAACGATGCTATTTTCGTCGCAAAATATATATTGCGACGACTATTTGGACCTGTTGCGACGACAAGGTTCGCCGCAAAAAATTCAATTTCTTGTAGTGTTTATAAAAAAAAGTATTGTGGGTTTTACTTAACAATCTTTAAAAAATATGAAAATTGTATGGAAGCATGTCAGGCAAAAACTATTAAGTCGACATACATTTACTTCCAAAGGGTGGATTTAAATGTAACCTCATTCTCACTATCTCTTCTTTTAACATTACGTTACACTACTGTATTTCTCTCTTCACCCTCTCTATTCATTTCACCCTTTTCTACTCATACCTTTTATGCCATCTATATGTGAAATATCTTATAATATATACTATCTTAATTCACCAAATGCGTAATACATATTCATGATATACTTCTTACACATATAAAGTCAATAAAATCAAGTAAAATGAGTGATTTTAAAAACATACAAAGTCATCTAGATCGCGAACTAATTATTAGGCTCAAGTAACTCGTTTAAAATGGAGATTTTCATTATACATTGATAGTTTGATATCGCATTACTAGAAACTTGTATAATACAACCATGTTGTCATATTTGAACTTTTATGAAATAAAGACATACAAAGCCACTAAAAACAAGAAAATCAAGTTAACTCGTCAAGCACAAGCCGGCTCAAGGTGATGAAAAGCAGCTCAAGAACTCAGTTTCTCACTCAACTGGATGTATCGAGCTGAACTTAAACATAAATTATCACTAGTTAGACTCAAATATATACCTTGGTTACAAAACTGTCACCCCCTCATTTTTCAATTTACACCCTTGGTATACTTAAGTATATGTATATATAAGCGGCAGGCTAATGATTAGAAGTTAGTAACACCAAATTAGTGATAATTTATCAATGTCAAGATTTAAACCTTAAACTTGCAAAACAGACAAAACCTCTCATGTTTTCTTTGATCCATTAGAACAAAAAATTAGCCACCACCTACCCTCACATACTCTACTTTAGTGAGACATACTGATTATTTTTATTTGTTTGTTTTAAAATATTTATATTGAAAAACCATGTGTATGTTGAGCGTGGACCACAAATTAATTAAGAGTTTATTAATAGGTACGAAATACGGAAAAGAAGATGTCATTTTCAATAGTAAAGGGACCAATAGAATTAGTTGTAGGTCTAGCTCCTAGGGTAGGACTTAGGTGGCAGTACGTCAACCCGGATAATATGGGGTGCACCTTTATAACGGTCCACTTTTACTCTTGCTCACAATTCAAGGGAAAATTACGAAAATATCATTTGATCAAATCCAATTACTAAAATAACCGGTCAAAAATGAAGTTTATTAAATAAAAAAGCCAATCCTATCGATCCACGTGTCCATCCCTCGCTGATGTAGCGAAGGATTATGGGAATCCCTCGCCCAGAAAAGCGTGCCAGCGAGGGATTACGGGAATCCTTCGTCCACGTGTACATCCCTAGCTGACGTGGCTTTATCCCTCGCTGACTCAGCGAGGGATTATGGAATCCCTCGCCCAAAATTACGAAAATGCCCCCTCACCCGTAATTAAAAAAATAATATATATATGTTTTATACCAAAAAAATCCGTATTTTTAATTATTTATTGGTTTTTAAATACTTAAAAATTTAGTTTAATTTTATTTTCACCTATATAATACAATTTTTACCCTTAACAAAGTTATCAAATCTTACGTTCTTCTCAACCTTGTTGTTACTTTTTTCTTAAAATTCTCTCAAATCAGGAAATGTCAGTTAATATCATATTATATAATGGTGGTAAATGACATTTTATAAAAGTGTTGAATAGTATCTAACAATGTCATTTATCACACATTTACCTTTTAATGTCATTTATCACACATTATCACACATTTACCATTTATCACAGATTTACCTTTTAATATTAACTGATATTTTCTTATTTGGGATAATTTTAAAAAGAAAATAACAAAAAAATTTAAGAAAAATGTAAGATTTGATAACTTTGTTAAGGGTAAACATTGTATTATATAGGTGAAAATAAAATAAATTAAATTTTTATGTATTTAAAAACAATAAATAATTAAAAATACGATTTTTTTGGTTAAAAACATATATATATTTATTTTTTTAATTATGGCGAGGGGGGCATTTTCGTAATTTTGGGCGAGGGATTCCCATAATCCTCGCTGAGTCAGCGAGGGATAAAACCACGTCAGCGAGGGATAAAGCCACATTAGCGAGGGATGTACACGTGGGCTAATCCCTCGCTGGCACGCTTTTCTGGACGAGGGATTCCCATAATTCCTCGCGACGTCAGCGAGGGATGGACACGTGGATTGATATGATTGGCTGTTTTATTTAATAAACTTTATTTTTGACCGGTTATTTTAGTAATTCGATTTGGTCAAATGGTTATTTTCGTAATTGTCACATCCCGGCGGAAGCGTGAACGATACGGGTGGAATGTGACTAGCTTTTATCAGAGTGCAGTTGTTTATAGCAAATAAACACAGACATAATAGAAACATAACACAGACATGCTTTTATTAATATTAGAGGAATTACATCTTTTTACATAATATACCAAAATTAGATGTAATTAGTTACAACTAGGTTACAGCATGTCTAAAATCTATGAAAATGCGCGTCTACATACACACTTCCGTCAACGATGTTGACGGTCAGTGTTACATAGACCCGTCCTACGACTTCGCCCCAACCATCATGAACCTCAAAGCTGAAATCAAAGGTGTTACTCATTTCCTGAAAAAGTACACTTAAACCAGTCAACAAAAATGTTGGTGAGAACATAGGTTTAATCCAGACAAAATATTTTGTTGATGTACCAATTACAACCAAACCTGCTCACAACATAATCATACTGTCACGAAATAATCATAAAATCAAATAATATTACATCCTAACCCCATTCGGTTAGATGCAGGAAAATAGCAGTAACCCTCATCCGGTTAGTGCAAATATTCTCTCAAGTAGCGCTACCAATATTATTGACCGGTTCCTCATTCGAACTAATGGTTGTGTCACAAATGACAGTAAGCAAACAAAAATATTTTCAAAATAATACATCAACCCACACAGTATACTTTTTCCCCCAAAACTTTACTGAATACGAAACGGTTAAAAACGGTGATATGAACTCACCGTGTCTTCTCACTTGAACCTAACAAGATAGTTCACAGTGTCAGACAATACTTCAAATATTTTTTGGTTTTTATTGACTGTAAAAGATTAATAGAAATACCTTCGGGCCTCTAAAAATTCTTAATCCATAATAGTTTGTGATTTATTCCAAACTTCTCAAAAATCACAAAAATAGCTACTGATGTCCAAAAATCACCAAATCTTGTATAACATAAGTTTGGACAGTTTGTAGCTTCACAAAATTTTCATAGTATTAAATTCCCAACAGATTATTTTGTATAAATCCCACAATATTCCCAAAATTCATAAAAATACCTACTGCTATTCAATAAATCACCAAAATTTCATAAATTTTTTCCAGAAAGTTAGTAACATCATAATTTTTATAGCATCCAAATATTAATAGATTATTCTCTGTAAATTTCATAATATTCCCATAAATAGTTAAAATTAGCTTCTGTTCACAAAAAATTCCCAAAATTTTACAGAAGACTTCTTATACAAAACCAAGCATCATATAATTATGTAGTAAATTACTTAATATAGTATCTGTGATTTTATCAGAATTTTTAATTTACTTTAATTATTTATTCTGATTTATTTACTACAGAACATATAAAATTTCATATCTTAATCATAACAAGGAATAAAATTCTGAAATAATTCCAGAGGCTTTTATACCTCAAAAGAATCATTCTGTAATTTTTTCAGAATTTTCCGAATTTATTTCTATTTTTGATATTTTCTTCTATTTTCTATTATAAAATAATTTATATAAATTATTTCTTTATCAAAAATTTGTCAAAACTTCCAGTTAATATTTCAGTATAAATATGAGAGTTTATTAATGTTTATTCTCACAATTGCAGTTATTTAATATTTATTTGATTTTTCTTAATTAATTATGAGATAAATCTTGGAATTTCAAAATATCTCTTTTTAATCATAAGTTTCTGAGTTTTTTGGCAACTCATTACTTATGATACATTAATCAAGGCTTTAAAAATTGGTTTTGGTGTTTGAACACCAATTATTATATATATATATATGTTTTGTAACATATATGTAACCAAAAATTATTTTATATCTTGTGATGATGATCTTAATGGTATCTTAGCTCCTTGAACCTGAGAATAAGGCTGTGGAGATCGTGGATGATGATGGTAAGTACTGGTGGTGCGCGGTTTATGGTTGTTTGTGTTGTGGTTGTCGGGTTGTTTGTTGTTGATGTTGTTTGTTGTTGTTGTATTGTAACCGAGAGATGGAGGGACTTTGGGACAGAAGGGTGATGATATTTAGCTTGTAATTGAGAGAGAGAGTGAGGAAGTGGTGTCCGTGAGTTTTTGTTTGAACATGGGAGTGTTTAACCGAGAGACATAGATGTAGATATTATAACTTGGATGAATCATCCATGATAGGTAGCTTAGGTGTCCTTGGGTTCATTAGAAGGTGCCACATATCCTCCTAGAAATGATGAAGATTCATGCATCTCAATGGTGGTTTGGGTGGCGGTTTTGTGGTGTGTGAAAGCAAGAAAAGGAAACCGAGGGATAGCTTGCTAGAGGAGGTTTCTTATGGAGATAACCAAAGGATAGGGATGAGGTGACACCTAGATTTTGACTAGGAGTGTGAAGGCTAAGTGTAGGTTGGTGTGAATGCATGAAAACCGAGGGGTATGGTGGTTTCGGGTGGTGGTGTAGCATAAGGTAGTTTAGAGGTTTTGGTTTGGTGTTAGTTTAGGATTTTTAAGTTTTTAGTTTAGTTTTGTTTTAGTGGGTATATACATATATACATATATATACTCATACATACAAGTGAGCTTTATTGTAACATCCGTTATTTTTTTAAGTTAAAACCCGAACCAAATTTTTATATAATGTACTGGATCAAATGCATTAAATGTACAGTTTATAAGGTGATTTATTCACTTATTAATCATTAAAATAACTTGTAATAATTTATAAATAAATAAGTAAATGGAATGTCTTATTAAAATTTATTAAGTCATAAAATGAATTTTAATGAATTTATAAAGCCTTAATAATTATGAACTTTAATTGTAAAAGTGGAAATAAATAATATAAAGTTTACAAGCTTTATAAAATTTATAAAGACTTATAAATAATTCTTTTGATTCATTATATAATGGTTTCAAAGTTTAGAGTTTATTAGGTAAATAATAAAACTTGAATTAAAAGGTTTTAACATGAAATGATAACCCTTGAATACCTCAGGGACTGAAACTGTAATTTGAAATTCCACTTTCTTTTCCCCTTTTTTCCTTTCCACGAATTGCTTCCACTTCCTCCATGTTTTTTGGCCGACCATCACCATTGTCGACCACCAAACCATTTTAAATCGAAAGGAAATCTGCACTAAGGAATTGTGAACCATTTATAAGTTTCCTTTGGTTTCAATGTTGGACCAAAAGAACCAATGAGCCAAGATCAGGAAAACCTCTAAGTCCCACATGCCACTACAACAAGTGAAGACTCTCATCAGCTATTGTGTTCTCTTGCCGGAAGGTCAGAGAGGAACTGAGGACTCTCATCAGCTATTGTGTTCTCTTGCCTGAATGTCAGACTCGAGAGCATCTTAGTGCCAGCTCTTTGCTGAGATGATGAAGTCTGAAGAACAAATTCGGAAGATCAAAGAACTGAAGATCATCAGCTGAAGATATCAAAAGACTGATGATCTAAAGAACTGAAGATCTTCCGAAGCACAAAGTTTGAAGACAAAGACTGAAGACAACAACTGATGATATCTACTGAGATCATCAGTTGTTACATCTTCCGCAGTTGTTCTATCTTCCGAAGCAAAGTCTGAAGAAAAAGACTGAAGACAACAACTGATGATATCTACTGAAGTCATCAGTTGTTACATCTTCCGAAGTAACATCTTCCGAAGTTTCATCTTCCGAAGCCAAGTCTGAAGACCAAGTACTGAAGACAGAGTTTGTCTCAACAACTGAAGAAGTCCTCTCCAGTTGTTGTGGTGGTTTTTCCTTTTCCAGTTTATTTTGTGTCAGTAGTTGTACAACAGCTGAAGAGAATGTTCTTCAGCTGCTATAGTTTCAGTAGTTTACTTTTTGTCAGTACTTAGGAACTTTTGTAAGAAGATGTCAGTTGTTGACATCTTCAGTAGTTTTATGTTTTGTCAATTGTAATTTGAATATTCTGTGATGTCAGAAAAAGGACATCACCACCATGCTTTTGCCTCCTATATAAGGATGGCAAACCATGCTGTTTTAATTGCCGAAACGTGGTTAGTAATGAACAATTAATGTTTCGCAGAACTCTTCTCTCTCTATGCTTTGAATTGCAAATATCTTTTATGTTCTTGCTTAATTGCTAATTAACGTGCTAAATCCGCTGCAAACATAATCTAATTGATCAACACGAGAGGCTGAGATCCTGTCAAATGGTATCAGAGCAGGTTAATCATTGATCGATCTTACCATTGATCATTTGAAACTGCTCTTTTGATCTCTCAGTTTGATCGAATTAGCAATTTGCAAGAGTTAGTCATAGAGAGTGAGTTCTACTGTTTCCGGCCAAAACCTTGAGGTCTTTCGGTGGTTTAGAGTCACATTTGTCTGGTTTAAACTTGTTTTTGACTGAAACCTGAGATGACAACACCAACTAATGATCCTCACAATACTGGTTCCGCAACCAAGCCTCCGATGCTGGTTAGGAACGAGTATAACATATGGCAAAGACGTATGCTGCAACACTTGGCTGTCAACAGTGCTGGTTGTTGGAAGTCAGTGGTGCATGGGCCATACAAGCCTATGGTGAACGTCCCGGAATCTAATGAACAGGTTGCGAAGAAACCTGAACAGTATTCGGACGAAGATCTAAAGCTGTTTGAAATTGATGCTAGAGCCCATGGAATTTTAGCCATGGCCATTCCAAACGAGATATATTCAGGGCTCTTGCATCATGAGTCTGCTCATGACCTATGGGTTGCTCTAAAGGAACAATTTGGAGGAACTGATTCGGTCTTAGCAAACAATAGGGAAATCCTTGCCCAACAATATGAGACTTTCTCATATAGAAAGGGTGAGACTCTGACCCAGCAGTTTGAGCGGTTCTCTTGTTTGATCTCTGAGCTGAAGATGGTCAAACAAGAGTACACCAACAGCCAGATGAACAACAGGTTCCTCAGGTCACTTCCTGAGAGATGGGACACATATACCATTGTCCTACGCTCCAGTGCTGACCTTGACACTCTATCTCTCACCCAACTTCATGGGAAGTTACTCACTTTTGAGAGAGAGGTAGAGCAAAAGAGGAAGCTGTCCTCTTCTGGTAAGCTCGCTGATGACTTTGTCCAAGGTAATGCTGCCTTGATAAGTCATGAGTCAGAATATGCTTCATCAGAAAGTTCTTATGATGAGCATATCGATTTCTCTACTAACTCAGAACAAGCTTTCGTTGGTGTTAGTAGTTCAGGAGGTGGTGGTGAAAATTTGTGTTTTCTGATGGAGGATTTGAAGGGCATTCCAGATGATGATCTGGAAGAGATGGATATTTTGAACCAAATGGCAATGATAAATATCCGCTCTCAGAAGTTCTACAAAAGAACTGGTAGGAAATTCCCAGGACTCTCTGGCAAAACCAAAGTTGGTTTTGACAAGAGCAAGTTGAGGTGTCACAAGTGCCAAAGGCTTGGACACTTTGCAAGAGAGTGTAGATCATCTGGATCTAACTCATCTGCACCCTTTGTGACTTTTCCCAGCAATAGCTCACAGCACAAAGGGCAACCTTCCTACAGTTCTCCCCATCCATCTCAAGCACAAGCACCACCTGCTTATTTTGTGCCACAGGGTCATATGCCTTATTCTTACCCCTGTTACTACATGCCTCAGCCTGGTCAACCACAAGCACCCCCGGCTCAACCACCTCATGCTCTTCCAGAGCCTCATTCTTCCCAATCTCATCACCACACACAACCTCAACAACAAAGCTTTTTCACCCCAACTGCTGTTGACTGGAGTAGTCTACCAGAAGAGCTATCTGGTCAGGAACCACTACTCCAAGGTGCTGGTCAACATGGTGGTGATCAACCTTTTGGAAATCTTGCTCTGATGGCCCTTGATTCTGCTGAAGGGTCATCATCTAATGCCTCATCTCAGGTATCCACTGAGGCAAAAGCCAAGCTTTGTTCAGAGTCATGCATAGCAGCATTTGCTTCTATTAGAGAAGCAAATGTAGCTTTAATAGATAAAAATCTTGAGCTTGAGCACACTATTTCCAAAAGAAAAGCTGATTTTGAGGTTGTTCTAAAAGATAAAAATGATGAGATTTACAAGCTTAACTGCCAAATCAAAGATGCTAAAGCTAGGGAAGATGTACTTCTTGAGAAGTACAAAGATCTCAAGGAAACTCTTGCAACCACCCAAGTTGAGTGTGATCGATGGGTGCAATCTTGCAAGGGTTTTGAAATGCTTCTTAGCAAGCAAACAGCTTCCACTGTGAAGTTTGGCATTGGTTATAATCACACTGCTCCTCCCACAGATTTCACTTCAAGAGCAGAAGTTGAATCTGATGGGGAGAGCAATAACCAATCCTTCTCATCATGTGACTTACTATCCTCTGAATCAGCATCATCAGAGATAGACTATCACATGACCAAAAGGCTGATCAACTCAGAAGTTGTCACTAGAGGTACTGAAGGTACTGGAGAGCAAGTGACATCTGAAGTTCAAACCTCAAATACTGTTAGCACTAAAGAGAAGAAAACTAACAGTAGGAAAGGTTTGAAGACAGCTAAAGAGGATACCAGGAAAGCAGGCACTAGGAAGAAAACTGCGAGTACTGATGACAAACAGCTGAAGAACAAGTCTTCAGCAGTTAAATCCTCTTCAGCTGATGATCAGCATAAGATGAAGAAGAAGCCATGTGAGATATGTGGCTTATTCAATCATCTCACTGATGATTGCTGGTACAAAAGGGGTTCCAAACTCAAGCAGAAGGAGAAAATTTCTGAGAGCATCAATAAAATGAAGAGTGAGTTTGAAACCAAGTTTGTACTGGCAACATCCAAGTCTGAAATCCCTAAGTCCAAAGCTAAATCTAAGGTAGGGATTTCTCAGACAACAGCTGAGGTTGCTCAGAAAAAGATGGTACAACATAGGAACTCATCATCAGTAAACTCCAATGTGTCTGAAGAGCTGAAGGCTTTATCACAAAACCAGACACAGTTGGTGATGATGGTTCAGCAACTAGTGGGAAGAGTCAACCACTTAGATGCTCCTATGTTGAAACCACAGAAAAGGAAGTCCAAGCCAAAAGCTTCCTCTTCTGTACCATCTTCTTCACCTCAAGCTGTCACACATAACACACCTGTTAGTGCTACATCTGTAGCTGAAATCAGACCCAAGGCCAAGCAGGTTTGGGTCTCCAAGACTAACTAACACATGGTTGTGTTTGCAGGGTTCTTCAACATGCCATAGAAGCATCTGGTATGTAGACAGTGGAGGATCCATGCACATGACGGGAAGCAGCTCCCTTCTTAATGACTACTCTCAAGGAAAGAAGGGATTTGTTTCTTTTGGCAATGATGCAAAGGGTTACATCGTCGGAAAAGGCTTTGTTTCCAATGGGGAAATAAGGTTTGATGATGTTAACCATGTGGAGAATCTCAAGTACAACCTCTTGAGTGTCAGTCAAATGTGTGACAAAGGTCATATTGCCCTTTTCACAAGCCAGAACTGTAGGATTCTGTCATCCAAAGTTCTGAGTTTGATTGACAAGGCATTGGATGAACACACTCTCCTGAAGGCCAACAGGACAGGAAGAGTGTATGCCTTAGATCTTTCCAAAAAGATGGATCTAAAAGGCCATCCTTGTCTATTTCCAAGGCATCTCCTCAAGAGTCTACACTTTGGCATAGAAGGCTGGGTCATGTTAATTTCAAGAACATGAATCAGCTTATAAGCCATGGTTTAGTAAGAGGATTGCCTCTGAAGGAGTTCAAGTGTGAAGATGACTGCACTGCTTGCTTGAAAGGAAAACAACACAAAGTTTCATTCCCTTCAATAGAAGAACCTAAGTCCACTGCCTGCTTACAACTTCTGCACATGGATCTCTTTGGTCCTGTCAGAGTAATGAGCATGGGCAAAGAAGAAATACTGCCTGGTAATTGTGGATGATTACTCCAGGTTTGTATGGACTTTCTTCTTGCACTCCAAGGATGAAGCAGCAAAGACAATAATGAACTTTGTGTTACAAGTAGAAAAGCAGTATTCCCTACAGGTCAAGTGTGTGAGGAGTGACAATGGAACAGAATTTAGAAACCACACACTTGATGACTTCTACCTGTCCAAGGGAATTAGAAGGCAGTTTAGCATTCCAAGAACTCCTGAACAGAATGGAGTGGTGGAGAGAAAGAACAGGACCCTCATTGAAGCAGCAAGGTCAATGTTGGCTGACTCAGGGCTGCCACTGACCTTTTGGGCTGAAGCTGTCAATACAGCTTGCTATGTACAGAATAGAGCCTTAGTAAATAAGAGGTTGATGAAGACTCCCTATGAAGTTCTTCATCATTTGGCCCCTCTTATTTCATTCTTTAGAGCCTTTGGGTGTCCTTGTTTCATTCTCAACACTAGCAACCCACTCCATAAGTTTGCTAGTAAGGTGGATGCAGGGTACTTTGTTGGTTATTCATCAACTTGCAAAGCATACAGAGTCTTCAACTGTAGAACCAAAGGGGTTGAAGAAACTTTGCATGTTAAGTTCAATGAATCTCCAAAGGACAAGATTCCACAAAACCCTGTGGAGATGTTTGATCTGGACATACTGCAATATGTTCCTTATCAACCTCCATCTGTTGAGCCTGTCAACAGATCTTCACCGGTGGTACTGAAGATGATGAAGTCAGTACTCACTCTTCAAGTTCAGTGACAACCTGCCTAAGTTCACTGAACCTGATGCTCCTGTAGCCTCAGCAGCTCCATCCACTACAAATGCTGATGAGATTTCTGCTTGCTCTACTTCGTTGAGCTGCCATCCTCTACATGGTTTCAGGAATCTCCATCACCATCTGTTGCTGCTGATGGGTCTACAAACACTTGCACAGATATCATAGTTATCAAGAGCTCAAGAATCACCCCACTTCACAAATCATTGGTGATATTCATGCTGGAGTTTCAACCAGGAATCAATTGTCCAACTTCTGCTTCTATGCTCTCTTCATCAGTCAGCAAGAGCCAAAGAACTATCATGTTGCTTTAAGAGACAATGGATGGGTGGAAGCTATGCAGCTTGAGCTACTTCAATTCAAGAAACAGCAAGTGTGGGAGCTTGTTCCATTGCCCAAAGGTAAGTGTGCTATAGGCACCAAGTGGGTATTCAGGAACAAAACAGATGAGAAGGGCCAAATTGTCAAGAACAAGGCCAGACTGGTTGTTCAAGGGTTTGCACAGGAGGAAGGAATCGATTATGATGAGACCTTTGCACCTGTGGCCAGACTAGAAGCAATTAGACTGTTCTTAGCTTATGCTGCCTTTCACAGTCTCAAGGTTTATCAAATGGATGTCAAAAGTGCCTTCCTATATGGAAAAATCAAAGAAGAGGTTTATGTGTGTCAACCACCAGGCTTTGAGGACAATAAACATCCTGATTGGGTGTACAAGCTTGATAAGGCTCTTTATGGGCTGAAGCAAGCACCTAGAGCCTGGTATGAGACACTCTCAACCTTTCTTCTAGAGAACAAGTTCACTAGAGGCACCATTGATAAAACCTTATTCATCAAGACTGTGGGACAACATAAGCTCCTTGTTCAGATTTATGTTGATGATATCATCTTTGCATCCTCTGATCCAAAGTTGTGTGATGAATTTACAAAGCTTATGAAGCTGAGATTTGAAATGAGTGCTATGGGAGAATTACAGTACTTTCTGGGCTTGCAAATCAAACAACTGGATGATGGAATCTTCATCCATCAGTCCAAGTATACCAAAGAGTTGCTGAATAAGTTTGATTTACAATCCTGTAAGCCCTGTTCTACTCCCATGAGCAGCATCACACAACTAGATGTTGATCAGAAAGGTAAAGCGGTTGATGAAACCCTTTACAGATGTATGATTGGGTCCTTGATGTACCTTACAGCTTCTAGACCAGACATCATGTTTTCAACATGTGCTTGTGCTAGATTTCAGGCTGCACCTAAAGAATCCCATTTGATTGCAGTCAAAAGGATCTTTAGATATCTGCAAGGTACCCAATCACTAGGACTTTGGTATTCAGCTGGGCATTCATGCAAATTAGTTGCTTTCTCTGATAGTGACTATGCAGGATGCAAAGTCACCAGAAAATCCACTTCTGGTGGTTGCCAATTCCTAGGCAATTGTTTAGTTTCTTGGCAGAGTAAGAAACAAACATCAATTGCTACATCCACTGCTGAAGCTGAGTATATTGCTGCTGCAAGTTGTACCTCTCAAATACTCTGGCTTCAGAACCAACTTCTGGATTATGGCATTACTGAGACTAAGACTCCATTATTAATGGATAGTGCTTCAGCTCTTTGTATTGTTAAGAATCCAGTCCAGCACTCTCGGACCAAGCATATTGAGATCAGACATCATTTTATCAGGGATTGCTATGAGAAAGGTCTGATTGATCCTAAGTTTGTGCCTAGTGCTGATGAGCTTGCAGACATTTTTACTAAGCCTTTAGATAGTGCCACATTCCAAAATTTGGTACTAAGGCTTGGTATGCTGCAGCTTGATTGATTTGACCTATGCTGATGCTCTCAAACTCACAACTAATGAAGAGCAAAGGTCAAATACAAGTACTGATGAGTAATTTAGTCTTCAGCTCTTTCACAACTACTGAAGACTAAAATAACTCAAAGTACTGATGTACTTAATTTATTGTAAACAACTGATGTAGTGAGGTGGATTACAACTACTGATGTATGATTTTCAATAAATAAGTACTGAAGAACGAATTTTGTTCACAAGTACTGATGTGTAATCTTACACAAGTACTGCAAAATTTGTTCACCAGCTGGAAGACTATTTCATCAGCACTTGTGAACATCTGATCACAAGAGCTGAAGGCAATATTCTCAAGAGCTGAAGGGTCAATGAAACATCTGAAAGTCAGCCAAAGAGCTGATGAGTAAATGTGGAGGCTAGTATGAAACAACTGATTTGACGGAAACAGCTGATGAGTACTTTCTCATCAACTGATAACAACAGCTGATGTTTCATACACAAACAACTTCCGAAGGACAAAACCATGTCTTCAGTAGTTCACAACTACTGACATCAGTAGTTCACAACTACTGAAGGCTAACACCAAGTCCTCAGTTGTTTACAACTGAAGCAATACCATGTCTTCAGTAGTTCACAACTACTGATCTCAGTAGTTCACAACTACTGAAGGCTAAAACCAAGTCTTCAGTTGTTACAATGTCTGAAGAAGAATACTAGGTCATCAGTAGTTTAGAACTACTGAAGACTGACAGTAACTCTTCAGACGTTCACAACTTCCGAAGGACAAAACCAAGGTCTCAGTAGTTTCAACTACTGAAGACTAATACCAAGTCCTCGGAAGTTACAAACACTGAAGGTTAAAACCACGTCATCAGGTGTTATAACAACTGATGACTAACACCAAAACCTTCAGTAGTTTTCTTTCAACCTTTCACCTACCCTATAAATATCTTACTTTCAGAGCATTTACTTCACTTGCCCTAATCTTACCAAACCCTCTGAAATTCCCACACACACCATTAATGGCGTCCTTGCACATAAAGCCTAGACACAACTGTGTTGCATCTCACTAAATCGCCATTATGGCTCAAGTTTCACAATGCCGTCGATCTCATGCACGATTCCCCATACAAAACGGCATTTCTCATCAACCCCACCATATACACCGACTCCTTGACGGAGTTTTGGACAAATATGGCTGTCCACACTGGAGAGCATGATGGCGAGGTCTCTCTCCGGTCCTCCGTCAACGGCCACACCGTGGTTATCAAACCAGCTACTATACGCCAAACCCTAAAGCTGGAAGATGCCACTTACCCAACCTCCTACCCCAAAGGTACCCTGGATCTATCATTCACATCCAACGACTACCAGGGTAACCTATCAGCCTCTACCTTGTTGAAGAAACATTTCCCTGACCCTCAACGATTGATCTTCCACATGGTAAATGTTTGTCTGGCTCCCAAAACCTCCTCATGGGACCAGATGTCAACAAGGTGGCAACAGGTATTGTATTCTATCCTTGAGAAACAACCACTAAATTTTACTGATATTTTATTTTTGGAACTCAAGGACATGGCCACAAAACCACTTTCAAACCGTTGGAACTTATATCCACGGTTCATAATGGCCATGATCGAATACCAGCTTCAGGCTGAGGGACTAGTTGGCACTGGGGTCCCTGCCATGGCTGTTCTAGCCGAGGTATACTCCAGGCACAACACTGACCACACACTCAAACAGGCTGGCCGGCTGCGAAAACCCACGCAGCAGGAACCCACAGCCTCCACCTCAAAATCCAAAGTCCCCACCAAGCCAAAAGCCAAAAAGAAGCCCACAAAGGCTACTCAGGGAGATGAGTCCCCTGAGGATGCCCCTGCCACACAAAGGCAGGATGTGCCTGCTGGTTCGATTCTCCCAGCAGGTACCACGACTCCACCCACCACAACCGCACAGGCTTCCTCTCAACAGGAGCCTGATGTAGCCAAATAGGGGCAACCACATTACTGGGGTCTATCTCACTTGAGAAGACTACCATTGAAGAGCACAGTCCTCCCCATGTGCACACTGCTTCTAGCCCTTCTCCTGATGAGACCGCCCCACTAAGCCCAACATTGGCAATAGCCAAAGTGCTGACCGATCTGAGCACTCCACAACCCTCACCCCAGAAACCTATTACACCTGGGGAAACTCCAACCGAAGAGGGGGTGGATACAAGTGCCGATGGGAGCCCACAGCACAGAGAATCCGTTCAATCTCCCAGTGTGGTTAGGGAGATAGAACAATCTGGTGAGGCTGCCACTTCCTCTGCATCAACATCTGAGCAGGGTGAAGCTGGTAACATCTCTAAGACCTCACCAGAGGCAATGGCCGATGATGGATCCAATCCGGAGGCTAGAAGTCCCCAGTACCATGAACAAGGGGCACATGTCATTACTGAGCCACACTCAGGACATGTACATCCTGACAATGTCAGGAGGTCAGGTGATTCAGCTCATGCTGATGATGACCTGAGCTTCTTCTATGATGTAGTCGCTCAAAACACTATCCTAGAGGATGAGATAAGCAGACTCAAAGAGCTGCTTGCTCAGATGACTCAGGATAGAAGTCCATCTGCCACCACTACCCAACAGATGGCACCTTCACCCGAAGGTCTCACAAACACTGAGCCAACCCCACAAACTCGGCCACCAGCCCCTGCTTCTGGCACTAGCTCTCAGGGTCAGAACCCCCCTGAGCAGCTGGATG
This sequence comes from Flaveria linearis, assembly GCA_024085815.1. Lineage (NCBI taxonomy): Eukaryota > Viridiplantae > Streptophyta > Magnoliopsida > Asterales > Asteraceae > Flaveria > Flaveria linearis. Next base: position 30,126 of record JABSNV010000040.1, read on the forward strand.
CTATCTTCCAGAAATCCCTACCTCTCATCACACCCATACTTCAAAATATAGTAATTCAGACCCTTGATGAGAGGCTTCCCACATACATACAACCCTTGGTGGAGGTTGCCGTTTCTAAGGCGCTTGCTGATAGTCAAACCCCAACCAATGCACCCAAAAAGGGGGAGACATCAGTGCAAGCCAAGAGGAAGAGGGGTAAGGAAGAGGGAGAGGCAGAGAAAGAGGTGGTGGTTGAGAGGGAGTTGGTTGAGGAGACTGGGAAAGTGAGGGAGAAGGGGAAGAGGAAAGAGAGGGAGGTAGAGCCAATAAAAGTGACTGACATCCAAAAGGATTTCAGTGTCACTGATAAGAATAAGGGAGAGGGAAAGAAGGTGGCTGATCCTGATCTAGCAGCCCTTGTCAAGGAGGCTGATGCTGAACATACCCGTTCAATGAACAAAGTCATTGAACAGCTGTTCAGGCAAGGCTTCGACAAGGACACTGCCTTGCTAGATCAAGAGATCAGGAATATGGAGAAGAGGGAGATTGAGTACCGATGGACTACTCTTAGCCAAGAGGAAAGTCAAAAACTTGAGGCTATGAGTAGGTTCACTTCGAAGTACCTGGGCAGACCAGTCCTTGATGTTAAGGCATGGACCAGGGACAGACTCTTGGCAATAACCACCAAGATCTGTTCAGCTGGTGATTTTACCAAGGGACTGGTCGCTGAGGCCCTATCTGAAGCCGGTGTTGGGAACAGGACACTGCTAGTAAAGCAAACCAAACCAGCTCTTATCTCTAGGCTGCTAGCAGTGCCTGCCAACATTCCCACACCAACCACCAAACCACAACCCACAAAACCAACCCCTTCACCACCAAAACCCACAGCCAATGATCCACCCTTGATGAAGAAGAGAAGGGTGTTGAGGCTGCAAGAAGAAGAGGAGGATGAGGAGGATAGCTTGCCTATTTCAGCAGTTATACCTTTACCCAAAGCCAAATCACAAACCATCACTCCCACCTCACAGCAGGACACTGTGAGGGCTAAGTTAGAAGAGGAGGAGCAGCAAAAGCAACATGATGAGGAAATGCTGAAAAGCATTGACAAATGTTATGCTGCTTCGACCTCTATAATAAATATGCAGAGAGAAGCTCTGAGGTTATTCACCCTCAGACAAACCTTTCAATATAAAAGGGAGAGGGTGAGAACTTGGCCTGACCCAAGGGTGGCTCACAGGATAGTCAAGAAAGACATGCCTGTGAGATACAAAAGCCAACTAAAGAGAATCGTAGATGAAGAGGTCTCTGTGGCTATTGTAATAACACCCTGGGAAATAGTAGATGAATTCGAGAAAGCTTATAGAGCCGGCCAACCACCCTTTTCAATGCTAGATAATAGGGTGGTTAGGAAGGGTCTGGTCTATAAGAAGCTTGAGAATTTTCATCGGAATGAGCTCACTTTGTTGTTAGAGGGTTTACACCCTGATGAGTTTGCATATAGGCAAATCACAACACTTGAGCTCAAAAATGGAAAACAGGTCAAGTATCTCTCAGAGCTGTACGGTCGGGAGGGATTGTTCGAAGGTGAGCCTGAAGACATGTCCAAAGAAGAACAAATGATCTTTCTTCAGGCCTACACCCGAGAATCCTATCGACTTGTACATGGGAGGTAGATCTCATGGATGGGGTAACAGCTCTGTGTCCAATTCCTCAAGACAGAGCTCCCATCCATACTTAGCCAAACAAACACTTGAGACTACCTCTCCGGCCAGTGCTAATCTGGGTCAACTCCTAATCTGATCTAGGAGGAAATAGACCAATCTTTATGCCACCAATAAGTGGGACATCCAATAATTAGAGGTTTTGGCTGCATTGGTTCAGGGGGAGTTTGTTGGACCAAAAGAACCAATGAGCCAAGATCAGGAAAACCTCTAAGTCCCACATGCCACTACAACAAGTAAAGACTCTCATCAGCTATTGTGTTCTCTTGCCGGAAGGTCAGAGAGGAACTGAGGACTCTCATCAGCTATTGTGTTCTCTTGCCTGAATGTCAGACTCGAGAGCATCTTAGTGCCAGCTCTTTGCTGAGATGATGAAGTCTGAAGAACAAATTCGGAAGATCAAAGAACTGAAGATCATCAGCTGAAGATATCAAAAGACTGATGATCTAAAGAACTGAAGATCTTCCGAAGCACAAAGTTTGAAGACAAAGACTGAAGACAACAACTGATGATATCTACTGAGATCATCAGTTGTTACATCTTCCGAAGTTGTTCTATCTTCCGAAGCAAAGTCTGAAGAAAAAGACTGAAGACAACAACTGATGATATCTACTGAAGTCATCAGTTGTTACATCTTCCGAAGTAACATCTTCCGAAGTTTCATCTTCCGAAGCCAAGTCTGAAGACCAAGTACTGAAGACAGAGTTTGTCTCAACAACTGAAGAAGTCCTCTTCAGTTGTTGTGGTGGTTTTTCCTTTTCCAGTTTATTTTGTGTCAGTAGTTGTACAACAGCTGAAGAGAATGTTCTTCAGCTGCTATAGTTTCAGTAGTTTACTTTTTGTCAGTACTTAGGAACTTTTGTAAGAAGATGTCAGTTGTTGACATCTTCAGTAGTTTTATGTTTTGTCAATTGTAATTTGAATATTCTGTGATGTCAGAAAAAGGACATCACCACCATGCTTTTGCCTCCTATATAAGGATGGCAAACCATGCTGTTTTAATTGCCGAAACGTGGTTAGTAATGAACAATTAATGTTTCGCAGAACTCTTCTCTCTCTATGCTTTTGAATTGCAAATATCTTTTATGTTCTTGCTTAATTGCTAATTAACGTGCTAAATCCGCTGCAAACATAATCTAATTGATCAACACGAGAGGCTGAGATCCTGTCATTCAATTTCATCAAAAATCAACAAAAACACCACTAATGATCACCTCGAACCCGTCGGACCTGCAACTAACTGGTTCACCTTCTTTCGAGCTTCAAAACTCAAAATTGATAAAGGGCTTTCAATCATCATTCCCAATAGAATCTTCGTGTAGAATCAATTTGATTATCAACGAAGTTTGCACCTCGAATCATACCCAACCGTGGTCGCGACTGTACTTGTTGGGTTCAACACCAAATCGACATCATATGGGTAATTACACACACACACATACTCGGTTTTACACGAGGGTCAAAAGCACTATGATTTCAGATACCTTAGAAATCGAATCGAGCCTCAATTGGTCCGGATTCAAACTAGGGTTCATATCGATTTGGGGGATGCTTGCTGTTTGTATTTAAAAAAAGTGGGAACCATCTCTTCTCGCAGCCACGACCCTTTGGTTCACCGGTTCAGTGTCCCCATGAAAAAACAGGAGGTCCCGGGTTCGACCTTGGGCCACCTCACACATTTTTTTAAAGCTTTTTAGCTTTAGAAAAATTATGAAAAAAATTCCAAAAAATTATAAAAATGTTTTTACAAACATAACAAAATTTTAAAACTACATAATTATTTTCTGAAATTTATTTTGACATTTTATTTAATTATTTTATAAATTGTTTTAAATAAATAACAAATCTAGTTTAATTTTTATAAAATTAGACTGTAAATAACGGTTAAAAATCACTAAATAATTATTGGGTTAAATAATATTTATGTAATATTATTTAAATCATGATTATCTCAATCAAACATAAAAGTTTTATATATAAATCTTTCCTAAAATCATTTTCATTTCTTTTAATCATTTAAATAATTAGATATTTTAATTAATTATCACATAATTAATTAATAAAATTAATTATTTGTTTTTCACACTAAATCAAACGATTACGCATATTAACACATTTATTCCTATTAAATTCTAAACGTAATCACATTCAATAAATTTATTTTATGGACATTCAAACTAAATAAAAAAATTAGTTTATTTAAACTACCATTCAAGATCCAATGGAAATCCTAATACATTCCCAAATTCCCAAATCATTATTATTCTAATTCGAGACACCGTTCCTTAGGTTAATCGTAAGGAAATCGTTGGTGTCTAATCTATCACATCCAGATTCTAATCTCATCAATCATGTGAGTATTTCTATACCCCTTTTTCTTATTTTCACACTTTGGGGTGAAACATGTTAACTTATATCATTGTACTTGTAAACTTATTCGAGACTTGTAAACTTTATGGCAATTTATTTAAAGTTGTGGTTAGTTGAACTTTTGTGGTTACCATGTTATGGCGTTATATGTACAATCATTAAATATTGTTAGCCCAACGAAGTCATAGATCTATGGGACAGGCAACCTATTTGGTGCTAAAGTCGATGAACTGCCGACTCCTAGGAGCCGTATGCTTGTGCACTAGGGAACCAAATACACTTAGCTGATCATATATACTTTTAAAGTATAAGACTTGTAAACTTTGTAGAGGTTTGATTGTTGCATTGTTCATAACATCCCTAATCACTTTATTCACTAACTTATGACTTGAATTGCCATCTTTTATATACTTATGTATTGAAAACTATGGAATGCTCACCAATATTTTATGTTGACCTTTTATTTTTAACATGTTTCAGGTTACTCTTTGAAGCTTATCACACTTAGGATTGGACTTAGAGAAATAAACGAATGATCTGGATACTTTTATACTTGTATTCTGGATGTATCTTTGTTTGAACATTTACTTGTATTGCTACAATTGAATCTTGATTAATATATTTGGAATTAATAATAGCGTTATGTGGCTGTGAACAATCGTAACTCTCATACCTCGACGTTTCCGCCGTCTAGGTTGGGGTGTGACAGATTGGTATCAGAGCCCATAACTATAGGGATTTAGGTTATTAAAAATGGTGACCTAGACTATAGTTTGCATGAACCTCATAGAAAGATCTTTATACTTTTGTGCTTACATATTGTTTAAATGCTACATAATGCTATGCCTTTTGTGCAACTTGATGCCTTAGTATAGGATTGCCTTATGTATGCTTAAAACTTAGTTACTTGACTCCCTAAATTTAACTTTGACTCTTTGACTCTCCCCGATAAATGAATTTCCTAAACTTATTCTCAATGACATGTGGAATTATATAAACTTTGGTTGATCCTGAACCCACGATGAGGTTCAATTCCTTAGACTCTATGTATAATCTATGAAAATCTCATCAAGGTTTTTATTCTATGAACCAAAGAAATTTGTGTGACACATAGACACCTGTATTCTGGATTTCCTGGCAAAAAGGCCTTCGGGCTAAGGCAAGCATATCGTATAAATCTCATTGTGAGACCAGTTATGCTTGCCTGGGGATTTCTGGAATGAGTGATAAACTATGGTCAATACACAAGTCTCTAAGGCAAATGGGTCAATTTACCTTGACGTGTCAACGATTCCAAATGGTAATGCGTTACCAAATGGAACCATCCTTTGTATCTTAAAAATCCTTGAATCCTTAAACTGGTATATCATCAAAGTTTAAATACTTTCTCATTCTTAACCTAAATAATATTCCTGTTAATATTAAACCCATCCTACAATTCAACTCTTACGTTTAAACGCTCAACGTGTAACGTGTAACAGTATTGAACTCGGCATTTCATGTAACTATCTTCTTATCTTGACCAACGTGAACATGGATTTCAATATACCCAAAGATATTGAGAATCTAAACCGTATGGTCTTTAAAACCTTAAACTGTTACTTATGATTCTAAAATCCTCTTAAGGATGTGTCCCATAACTAAGAACATGCAATGCTGTAGGTGGAATTCCTACATCTCGGGATACTTTGCTAATTGGATGATAACTTTGTCACCACTTATAAGTACGCGTGTCTTCAAGAAGGTTATGGTTGATCTCATATCTTGAGAAGTCCTTGTATTTTCCTTTCGATTGTGAATCGAATGTTCACATCTCATCATGGTGTTGAATCATTCTTGTCCTTGATTTCGTCTTCCTGATTTAAGACATCCAAGATTTGAACATCATAACAAATCCTGTTACCTCGAACTTTGACCTTAAATTTTGTAAGCATGATTTTCCTTTTAGTTACATTGATGTAACTTGAAATTTTCTAAATTTCTAAGTGATATTCTTTTCCTTTCGTTGTTAAGTCGAACCTTGAACCGTCTGCACCATAGGAGATACAAGGGTTTGTAAGTCAATCTATGACTAAGAACACTTGTACCTCCTAAACGATTCTATCTCATCAAAACAGGGGTGATTCCCTTACTTTGATGATTCTCTATTCGTTTTGATAAATGGTTTCCAATTGTGTGTTTTTATGAAATTTCATTCTCTGGATTAGGATGATTTCCTCATCCCGAGGATTGACTTCAATTATTCTCATTGGAACTTGCACTTCACAAATGACATGATCTCGCCAAAATAGGATTGAAACCCGTACTTTGGTGACAAATGTTAATCTTTGATTGTTTTCTTATTATTATGAAGCTCAATCATCAATATAGGCGTGAATTCCATACCTTGATGATAATTTTATTTTTATGGATTGTATTCTCCCAAATGAAACGATCTCGTCAAAATAGGAGTGAGTTCTGGATTTTGATGAAGAAGTTCATCCTGTTATATTTTGTTTTTGTAAAACTTCATCGTTAAGACAGGAGTGATTTCCCTTACCTTAATGGTGAGTTACCTCGTCTTATTTCTGTGGATCCTCAACAATGAGTTGGGATCGAACTTTTTGATTGGTAAGTTAGTGGTCATACCTTGAGAGTACACCATCAAGTTAGGAGTGAAAACCATACCTTGATGACTATTCTCATTTCTTGATCTCCAACTTACCATGGTTGTAATCAAGTGACGAGACGCATGTAGTAACTTGAAGGGTGAAAATGTTAGTGTTTCGACCTATCAAGCCAAAGCATGATCTCTGAACTTGAAAAGAGACCGATCGTTTTAGGTTGAATCTGAATCCCAACTTGGAACATTTAAATTCTTAAATCGATTTCTTTTATCTCATGTTTTGATTTGATCTAGCTATATGGAACCATTTATTCCCTACTTATCAACTTTCATTTTGAGTTATCATTAAAACCTGATTGCGTAATGATAGCTTCCTAAACAATCTTCCTGCCAAATAAAGACATTACCAATTTGTGTTCATGGCTTCCTAGCCACATGAATGTTCTCAGCTGTGTTTATGGGTTTGATGAACCGCGTGTGCAAGCCGTACTTGGAAAGCTACTTGTGTTTGCCTTTATCAGCAATATCCTGAATTATTTAAATTTTAATCCAATCGTGAACGCTATCTTCATTGATCAATGCAATTCTTATTATTGTGTCATTTCTTGGACCATCTGTGAACTCCTCATAACCTTAAACTTTATTTCTCATGGTTAAATTTTGGGACGAAATTTCTTAAAGTAGGGAAAACTGTAACATCCGTCATTTTTTTTAAGTTAAAACCCGAACCAAATTTTTATATAATTGTACTGGGTCAAATGCATTAAATGTACAGTTTATAAGGTGATTTATTCACTTATTAATCATTAAAATAACTTGTAATAATTTATAAATAAATAAGTAAATGGAATGTCTTATTAAAATTTATTAAGTCATAAAATGAATTTTAATGAATTTATAAAGCCTTAATAATTATGAACTTTAATTATAAAAGTGGAAATAAATAATATAAAGTTTACAAGCTTTATAAAATTTATAAAGACTTATAAATAATTCTTTTGATTCATTATATAATGGTTTCAAAGTTTAGAGTTTATTAGGTAAATAATAAAACTTGAATTAAAAGGTTTTAACATGAAATGATAACCCTTGAATACCTCAGGGACTGAAACTGTAATTTGAAATTCCACTTTCTTTTCCCCTTTTTTCCTTTCCACGAATTGCTTCCACTTCCTCCATGTTTTTCGGCCGACCATCACCATTGGCGACCACCAAAACATTTTAATAATCGAAAGGAAACCTGCACTAAGGAATTGTGAACCATTTATAAGTTTCCTTTGGTTTCAATTTCATCAAAAATCAACAAAAACACCAGTAATGATCACCTCAAACCCGTCGGACCTGCAACTAACTAGTTCACCTTCTTTCGAGCTTCAAAACCCGAAATTGATAAAGGGCTTTCAATCATCATTCCTAATAGAATCTTCGTGTAGAATCAATTTGATTATCAACGAAGTTTGCAGCTCGAATCATACCCAACCGTGGTCGCGACTGTTCTTGTTGGGTTCAACACCAAATCGACATCATATGGGTAATTACACACACACACACACTCGGTTTTACACGAAGGTCAAAAGCCCTATGATTTCAGATACCTTAGAAATCGAATCGAGCCTCAATTGGTCCGGATTCAAACTAGGGTTCATATCGATTTGGGGGATGCTTGCTGTTTGTATTTAAAAAAGTGGGAACCATCTCTTCTCGCAGCGACGGCCCTTTGGTTCACCGGTTTAGTGTCCCATGAAAAACAGGAGGTCCCGGGTTCGACCCCGGGCCACCTCACACATTTTTTTGAAGCTTTTTAGCTTTAGAAAAATTATGAAAAAAATTCCAAAAAATTATAAAAATGTTTTTACAAACATAACAAAATTTTAAAACTACATAATTATTTTCTGAAATTTATTTTGACATTTTATTTAATTATTTTATAAATTGTTTTAAATAAATAACAAATCTAGTTTAATTTTTATAAAATTAGACTGTAAATAACGGTTAAAAATCACTAAATAATTATTGGGTTAAATAATATTTATGTAATATTATTTAAATCATGATTATCTCAATCAAACATAAAAGTTTTATATATAAATCTTTCCTAAAATCATTTTCATTTCTTTTAATCATTTAAATAATTAGATATTTTAATTAATTATCACATAATTAATTAATAAAATTAATTATTTGTTTTTCACACTAAATCAAACGATTACTCATATTAACACATTTATTCCTATTAAATTCTAAACGTAATCACATTCAATAAATTTATTTATGGACATTCAAACTAAATAAAAAAATTAGTTTATTTAAACTACCATTCAAGATCCAATGGAAATCCTAATACATTCCCAAATTCCCAAATCATTATTATTCTAATTCGAGACACCGTTCCTTAGGTTAATCGTAAGGAAATCGTTGGTGTCTAATCTATCACATCCATGTTCTAATCTCATCAATCATGTGAGTATTTATATACCCCTTTTTCTTATTTTCACACTTTGGGGTGAAACATGTTAACTTATATCATTGTACTTGTAAACTTATTCGAGACTTGTAAACTTTATGGCAATTTATTTAAAGTTGTGGTTAGTTGAACTTTTGTGGTTACCATGTTATGGCGTTATATGTACAATCATTAAATATTGCTAGCCCAGCGAAGTCATAGATCTGTGGGACAGACAACCTATTTGGTGCTAAAGTCGATGAACTGCCGACTCCTAGGAGCCGTATGCTTGTGCACTAGGGAACCAAATACACTTAGCTGATCATATATACTTTTAAAGTATAAGACTTGTAAACTTTGTAGAGGTTTGATTGTTGCATTGTTCATAACATCCCTAATCACTTTATTCACTAACTTATGACTTGAATTGCCATCTTTTATATACTTATGTATTGAAAACTATGGAATGCTCACCAACATTTTTATGTTGACCTTTATTTTTAACATGTTTCAGGTTACTCTTTGAAGCTTATCACACTTAGGATTGGACTTAGAGAAATAAACGAATGATCTAGATACTTTTATACTTGTATTCTGGATGTATCTTTGTTTGAACATTTACTTGTATTGCTACAATTGAATCTTGATTAATATATTTGGAATTAATAATAGCGTTATGTGGCTGTGAACAATCGTAACTCTCACACCTCGACGTTTCCGCTGTCTAGGTTGGGGTGTGACATTTATGTACATAAATCACAATTATTCATATATATATAACATATATATTTCATGTTTTTAATGTGTATACACATATATATATATATAAATATGTACACGTATCATATATATACTAATCGTACATATATACAAGTCTTCCAAAGAATTTTCCATGTATCTATATGCATGCCAACATGCGCACGTAAATTTTGTATTTATAAACATGTGGGTGTGAGTTTTGGGTACCTATACATACATGTATACGTAGATTTACAATACATAGGCATGCATGTAAACATGCATACGTATATACATGATATATATATATATATACCAAACATAACATTAATCGTGATTATAACATAACTTAATAAAATTTTTTGACGTAATATAATGAAATAATTTTAGGGTTGTCACATTCTCCCCCCGTTAAAAGAATTTCGTCCCGAAATTCATTTAGAAAATTCAATTAATTATTACCTCTGAACAGGTGGGGGTATCTTTTCTTGATTTCATCTTCCCTTTCCCAGGTGTATTCTGGTCCTCTTTTGCATTCCATTTAATTTTCACTGTGGGAATTTTACTTCTTCTTAATTTCGTTATCTCTTTCCCCATAATGATTATTGGTTCTTCCACAAAATGTAGTTTTCTAATTTTCACTGTGGGAATTTTACTTCTTCTTAATTTCGTTATCTCTTTCCCCATAATGATTATTGGTTCTTCCACAAAATGTAGTTTTCTATCTACCTGTATTTCTTGAATTGGTACTTTTAGGGTTTCATTGGTTAAGCACTTCTTGAGGTTGGACACATGAAATGTGGTGTGTACTTCACTCAATTCCTGTGGTAATTCAAACTTATATGCTACAGGACCAATTTTATTAATAACTTTAAATGGACCAATATATCTAGGGTTTAACTTACTGGATTTGACTTAACAGATCCGAACGTAGTTCCATTTCATTGCTCGTACCCGTAGAGGTTTGTTCTTTCTTTTCTACTTAAAGCATTAGCTACTACATTGGCTTTTCCTGGGTGATACTTAATTTCACAGTCATAATCACTAAGTAGTTCTACCCATCTTCTTTGCCTCATGTTTAACATTTTCTGATCAAAGATGTGTTGCAAACTTTTGTGGTCCATATATATTACACACTTAGTTCCATATAAGTAATGTCTCCAAATCTTTAGTGCAAATATTACCGCTCCTAATTCTAAGTTATGGGTGGTATAATTCTTTTCACTACCTCTAAGCTGTCTGGATGCATATGCAATTACTTTATCTTTCTGCATTAAAACACATCCAAAGCCTTGACGAGAGGCATCACAATAGACTATGAAATTATCTGTTCCTTCAGGTAAAGCTAACACAGGTGCACAACATAATTTATTCTTAAGAAGTTCAAAGGCCTTATTTTGTTTTTCTCCCCATACATACTTTTTATCTTTCTGAGTCAATTTTGTCAACGGTTGAACTATTCTTGAGAAGTTTTCTATAAATCTCCTGTAGTATCCTGCTAAACCTAAGAATTGACGTATTTCTGTCGGAGTTTTGGAATTTCCCATTTCTTAACTGCTTCTATTTTTGCTGGATCAACCTGAATTCCATTTTGGTTAACTATGTGCCCAAGGAATTGTACTTCTCTTTTCCAAAATTCACATTTGGAAAATTTTGCATATAACTTTTCTTTTCGTAACAGTTCCAAGGTTAACCTGAGGTGTTGTTCGTGGTCTTCCTTACTCTTAGAATAAGTTAGAATGTCATCAATGAAGACTATCACAAATTTATCTAGATAAGGTTTACACACTCTATTCATTAGATCCATAAATACCGCTGGAGCATTGGTTAACCCAAATGGCATTACAAGGAATTCATAGTGACCATATCTAGTTCTAAAAGCAGTCTTAGAAATGTCATCTTCCTGTACCCTTAATTGATGATATCCAGATCTTAAGTCTATTTTTGAAAAATAACTAGATCCCTGCAGTTGGTCAAACAGATCATCAATTCTAGGGAGTGGATACCTATTCTTTATGGTAACCTTATTAAATTCCCTATAATCAATACACATTCTAAAAGTTCCATCTTTCTTTTTGACAAACAAAAACTGGTGCTCCCCAAGGTGATACACTAGGACGTATAAATCCTTTATCTAATAGTTCCTGTAACTGAGTCATAAGTTCTTTCATCTCAGTTGGTGCTAAACGATAAGGTGATTTGGCAATAGGGGCTGTTCCCGGTATCAATTCTATTTTAAATTCTACCTGATGAGGGGGTGGTAATCCAGGTAGTTCACCAGGAAACACATTAGCATATTCATTTACAACAGGAACACTTTCTAAATTTTCCTTATCAAGTTCTGTATCAACAATATGAGTCAAGAATGCTAAACAATTCTGGTTGAGGTATTTTCGTGCTTTTTCACAAGAGATTAGTTTCACATTGTTGTTTGGTCTATCACCATATATGCAGAGAATTTTATCTTCCTTAATCAAAGGAATCTTAATTATTTTCTTATCACAAATGATTTCAGCATGATTTGCACTTAACCAATCCATTCCTACTACGATATCAAATCCTCCTAACTTAGTAGGTATCAGATTTATATCAAAACAGTTTTCATCTAAATTTAAGATGCAGTTAGGAATGATTTCATTAGCTTCAATTATCTTACCATCAGTTAATTCTATCACATAAACGTCATGTAATTTTCAGATGTTAGACTAATTGATGGTCTAAAAGTATGTGAGACAAAACTGCGGGTTGCTCCTGTATCAAATAATACTTTAGCGTACTGGTTATTGATAAGGAACGTACCCGTAACTACTTCTGGTTCCTTTCGAGCTTTATCAGTTTGGATCACAAAAGCTCTTCCACGAGGGTTGTTTTGGTTAGCTGGAGCCTTACCCTTTCGTTGTGGACATTCGTTCCGGAAATGATTTTCACTACCACATTGAAAGCAGACGGTTTTAGAGTTAGTAGGGTTTTTGCAATCTCGAGAAATGTGTCCTTTCCTTTTACAGTTATAACAGACCACTGTCATACAGTTTCCCGTATGATATCTCTGACAGATATTACACTGTGGTGGTTTTTCTATTTTCCTTCCCTGAGTTGTTCCCAAAAAGTTCCTTGGTGGAGGTCGGGCTACTCTTTTCTGGGAACTTTCTCCAAATCTTTTTCCAGGGTGATTTTCAGTCCATTTCCTTTTCTCTCCTACCTGTTGATGACCTAATGATCCATTCCTGATCATTTCATCTGTCAGACTTCCTGACAAGATTACTGCTTCCTGAAAGGTTTTGGTTCTAGCCGATTTCACTAATCCTCTTATTTGTGGCACTAATCCCCAAATATACCTTCCTATTCTTTTTGATTCCGGGGTTATCAGATGTGGTACTAATCTAGATAATTCATTATACCTATCAGTATATTCCCGGTGTGCAAACCCTTCATCTCTAGTGCTGAGAATTCAGCCTCTAGTTTTTCTATCTCATTGTATGGGCAGTTTTTCTATCACTAGTTTTTTAAATTCTTCCCAACTTAGTCCATTCATAACATTCCTACCCCTAGTGTGTACCTCCATTTTCCACCAAGATTGTGCTTCTCCTTTAAGGGAATGAGAAGCAAACAGTGTCTTGTAGTTTTCAGCACAGTTACTGATTTCCAGGACTCCTTCCATGTTGTCTAGCCATCTTAAAGCTTGTACAGCTCCACCTTTTCCATCAAATTTCTGAGGTCTACAGGACATAAAGGTTTTGTAGGAGCATCCCTTTGAAATTCCATTTAGAATCTCTTCCTGTCTTTCTTCTATATTCATATTTTCAGGCCCTGCTGGTGGGTTTGAGGTAGTTCCAATATTCAGATTTTGCTGAAGTTGGGTAATTAGGGTAGGTAGGGTAGCTTCCAGTTGTTGGGCTACTATCTGAGATATCCTATCATTCTCAGTGGTATCAGGGTTCACAGGTGTTTCTTCCCCGAGTCTGGTTCTGGGTCGTCCCACTCGAGCTGTTCTCCGGACATGCTGAGTGTTTCTTTTTGGCGGCATGATTTACTATAGTGAATTTCAAAGTTATATTGAAAATAAATATCTTAACACAAAAATTATTTAACATAGATCAAATAAACATATTAACACAAAAGTAAATATATCAGTTAAGCTCTTATTCTTTTATTCTAAAAATTAGACTATAAACTTTCAGTTTCTGCTAAGCCATTTCCAGACCCTGATGAAAATACTTTTCTTGGGTGTCTTGAGCTTTTTGATGTCCTTCTGAATTTTCCAGATTCCCAGCTGTATTTTCTTAAGTTTCTTAGAGTCTGTCGGGCTGTCTTCACCTGATCCAACTTTGGCTTAATAATTCTATCTTCATCTTTGGAAAAATCAGGAGGTTGTCTTTCTAGATCCTCAGATTGCTTAGCTTTAAGTCTATGTCCACGTAGTATCTTTTCCTAGGAGTCTTAATTGTGTATCCCCCCACGTGTACTGGTGCACGTCTAATATAAAATTTTGTCTTATTCTCCATTTCTGTTGGGGTAACATCCATAGACTGTTGAGGTTCCGGTTCAGGTGTTATTTCTTTAGGGCTGCTATAGTATGGATCTTCTAAAGGGTCGGTTTCATAGCGATAACTATCTGAATTCATACTGCACAACTTCTTAACAATATTTCATAAAAAGTTAGTCAAATAACTTATCAAAATTTTGGTTAGAATCTTAATCATGAAATTTCACATAATTCACATAAATTCACATAAAATCATAAAGTATATTTTGAGCTTATGGTTATAGAATAGTTATTTACTTATTTACTCCGTTACCACTTCCTCTTACTCGTGACTCGTATCTTTGTTTCGTGTGTTCCCCGGAAATAACTAATTCCCTATAACCAATGGCTCTGATACCAACCTGTCACATCCCGGCGGAAGCGTGAACGATACGGGTGGAATGTGACTAGCTTTTATCTGAGTGCAGTTGTTTATAGTAAATAAACACAGATATAATAGAAACATAACACAGACATGCTTTTATTAATATTAGAGGAATTACATCTTTTTACATAATATACCAAAATTAGATGTAATTAGTTACAACTAGGTTACAGCATGTCTAAAATCTATGAAAATGCGCGTCTACGTACACACTTCCGTCAACGATGTTGACGGTCAGTGTTACACAGACCCGTCCTACGACTTCACCCAACCATCATGAACCTCAAAGCTGAAATCAAAGGTGTTACTCATTTCCTGAAAAAGTACACTTAAACCAGTCAACAAAAATATTGGTGAGAACATAGGTTTAATCCAGACAAAATATTTTGTTGATGTACCAATTACAACCAAACCTGCTCACAACATAATCATACTGGTCATGAAATAATCATAAAATCAAATAATATTACATCCTAACCCCCATTCGGTTAGATGCGGAAAATAGCAGTAACCCTCATCCGGTTAGTGCAAATATTCTCCCAAGTAGCGCTACCAATATTATTGACCGGTTCCTCATTCGAACTAATGGTTGTGTCGCAAATGACAGTAAGCAAACAAAAATATTTTCAAAATAATACATCAACCCAAACAGTATACTTTTTCCCCCAAAACTTTACTGAATACCAAACGGTTGAAAATGGAGCTATGAACTCACCGTGTCTTCTTACTTGAACCTAACAAGATAGTTTACAGTATCAGACAATACTTTAAATATTTTTCTGGTTTTTATTGACTGTAAAAGATTAATAGAAACACTTTCGGGCCTCTAAAAATTCTTAATCCATAATAGTTTGTGATTTATTCCAAACTTCTCAAAATCACAAAAATAGCTACTGATGTCCAAAAATCACCAAATCTTGTAGAACATAATTTTGGACAGTTTGTAGCTTTCCAAAATTTTCATAATATTAAATTCCCAACAGATTATTTTGTATAAATCTCACAATATTCCCAAAGTTCATTAAAATACCTACTGCTATTCAATAAATCACCAAAATTTCATAAAATTTTGCCCAGAAAGTCAGTAACATCACATAATTTTTATAGTATCCAAATCTTAATAGATTATTCTCTGTAAATTTCATAATATTCCCATAAATAGTTAAAATTAGCTACTGTTCACGAAAAATTCCCAAAATTTTACAGAAGACTTCTTATATAAAACCAAGCATCATATAATTATATCAAAGTCCAAACTATAACATACCAGTTTCTATAATTTAAAAAAATTACTAATTTTAGCAAAAATACTTATACTGATCCAAAATTTATGAAAATTATATATTCTGTAGTAACTTACTTAATATTGTATCTATGATTTTATCACTTATCATTCGCTTTAAGTATTTATTCTGATTTATTTACTACAGAAAATATAAAATTCATATCTTATCATAACAAAGAATAAAATTCTGAAATAATTCCAGAGGCTTTTA
Organism: Flaveria linearis; assembly: GCA_024085815.1. Classification (NCBI taxonomy): domain Eukaryota; kingdom Viridiplantae; phylum Streptophyta; class Magnoliopsida; order Asterales; family Asteraceae; genus Flaveria; species Flaveria linearis. The sequence goes on from JABSNV010000040.1 coordinate 46,385, forward strand.
TACCTCAAAAGAATCATTCTGTAATGTTGTCAGAATTTTCCCGAATTATTTCTATTTTCAATATTTTCTTCTATTTTCCATTATAAAATAATTTATATAAATTATTTCTTTATCAAAAATTTGTCAAAACTTCCAGTTAAATATTTCAGTATAAATATGAGAGTTTATCAATGTTTATTCCCACAATTGCAGTTATTTAATATTTATTGATTTTTCTTAATTAATTATGAGATAAATCTTGGAATTTCAAAATATCTCTTTTTAATCATAAGTTTCTGAGTTTTTGGCAACTCATTACTTATGATACATGAATCAAGGCTTTAAAAATTGGTTTTGGTGTTTGAACACCAATTATATATATATATATGTTTTGTAACATATATGTAACCAAAAATTATTTTATACCTTGTGATGATGATCTTAATGGTATCTTAGCTCCTTGAACCCGAGAACAAGGCTGTGGAAATCGTGGATGATGATGGTAAGTACTGGTGGTGCGCGGTTTGTGGTTGTTTGTGTTGTGGTTGTCGGGTTGTTTGTTGTTGATGTGTTTGTTGTTGTTGTATTGTAACCGAGAGATGGAGGGACTTTGGGACAGAAGGATGATGATATTTAGCTTTGTAATCGCGAGAGCGAGGAGAGTGAGGAAGTGGTGTCCGTGAGTTTTTGTTTGAACATGGGAGTGTTTAACCGAGAGATATAGATGTAGATATTATAACTTGGATGAATCATCCATGATAGGTAGCTTAGGTGTCCTTGGATTCATTAGAAGGTGCCACATATCCTCCTAGAAATGATGAAGATTCATGCATCTCAATGGTGGTTTGAGGTGGCGTTTTGTGGTGTGTGAAAGCAAGAAATGGAAACCGAGGGATAGCTTGCTAGAGGAGGTTTCTTATGGAGATAACCAAAGGATAGGGATGAGGTGACACCTAGATTTTGACTAGGAGTGTGAAGGCTAAGTGTAGGGTGGAGTGAATGCATGAAAACCGAGGGGTATGGTGGTTTCGGGTGGTGGTGTAGCATAAGGTAGTTTAGAGGTTTTGGTTTGGTGTTAGTTTAGGATTTTTAAGTTTTTAGTTTAGTTTTGTTTTAGTGGGTATATACATATATACATATATATACTCATACATACAAGTGAGCTTTATGTACATAAATCACAATTATTCATATATATATAACATAATATTTCATGTTTTTAATGTGTATACACATATATATATATATAAATATGTAAACGTATCATATATATACTAATCGTACATATATACAAGTCTTCCAAAGAATTTTCATGATCTATATGCATGCCAACATGCGCACGTAAATTTGTATTATATACATGTGGGTGTGAGTTTGGGTACCATATACTACATGTATACGTAGATTTACAATACATAGGCATGCATGTAAATGCATACGTATATACATGATATATATATACCAAACATAACATTAACCGTGATTATAACATAACTTAATAAAATTTTTTGACGTAATATAATGAAATAATTTTAGGGTTGTCACAGTAATTTACCCACTATTTAATCATGTTGGTCTTCTAATTTACTAACATCCTATATGTATTGGATATTGATTACTAGGGTGTCATTTAGGTGCGTAGTTCAAGTGGTGGTTGAGCGGTAAATCCCGATCAAACCTTGTAACGTACGTTCCTGCTCCTGCTTGACAAAAAATCTAACAAGCGTATGTTCTTCGTGTATTTGGTGTCAGCTAGGTGTGTAGTGCAAGTGGTGGTTGTGTCTTTGATGTCTTAGGTTCGATACTGATATATCACCAGCCAGTTGGTGGGTCCGGAATTTCCATTAC
>JABSNV010000729.1:0-133715 GCA_024085815.1 Flaveria linearis
ATTGAACTTTCCAGTCGTACGATTGAGTCCAGTCGTGCGGTTGAGCTTCAATCGCATGAATCCATGCTATTGGACGTTCAAGTCGCATCATGACACGCCAAATCGAACTTTCGGGCGTTACAAGTCCTCCCCCCTTAAACGGGTTTCGTCCCCGAAACCTGTTGTTCCTTAAACCTTCGCGGGCAATACTATCCATCTCTTTCCAGTCTATCACTTGGAATCCTATCGCTCTACATCGTTTGTCAACATTCGACTTCGGGTCTATCTTGGACTATCGACATCGGAAACCTATGCATACTGATCAATGTTCATTTGACCAGCACCTGCGACTTCAAACATGCCATGTAGAATACGGTTACTACATCACAATATTCGAGCAAAGGCTCGGCGTCATATCATTGAGCTTCAGAGCATCGCTGAGAACCTTCAGCTTTAATGCTGAGGAACACGGCCATTAACTTGCGTAAGTTGCTAGCCTTGTTTGATGTCCTTATGTATGAATAATGACCCTCTGGTAAACCCTACAAATGACAAGAAAGGCAAATCGGCTTATTTGGTGACCCAAACCAAATTTATCCTTTCTCTTTTGCTTCCGATCTCCCATTCTTCTTGTTTGCTATGCATACTTTGTTGTCGATGAACAATTCGCAGGCTGATACTTGTTCCTTAGACAACGGGTGACACAGCTTTCTAAATTGCATCACGCAATCCTCTAGGGCATCCGGTAACCTTGTGTATCCACTAATAGTAATCTCTACATCGAAGGGCTCATCGATGTTTCTTCTCCTAACATGCAACTCACAACAGAAGGCAGTAGGAACGAACTACTACTAGCATCACATTCAAGGCATAAAGCACAAACTTAAATTATCAGAAACGTACCTGACGTCAAGTCGAAGTCCGCTCTAACCTCCCTTTGGTCATGACGAAAGCTCTAGCTTCCGCCTTCTGTTCTCCTTCCTCCAGCCTTCTTAAATCCTGAACCTTCCGCCCTTGGCTTCTCACAGTTTTACTCATATGGCCAATTCCTCCGCAATTATAGCATCTCACGGTTCCACATTCTCTAGCCATATGACCAAACTTCCCATACTTGTAGCAAGTATTTGGTCCCTTTTGCATTCTCCCAAATGCTCCATCCTGTAATTTACACACCTATCCGACCCCGCACAAGGTGCGACCACACGACGGTCATCCCCTCGTGCGTGCTTATTATTGCCGGGACACCACCCGTCCAGTTCTCTTCCCCTTCCAGTTCCAACCTACATCATCTTTCCCGCCGTCTTCAGCCACCACCACCACCACGTGAAGCCTTAGAAGTTCTACCACCGGTTATCCTCTATCACACTGAAAGATTTAAACACTAACACGGTCATTCAAGGAATAGCCCAGTTTATGTCAAGTATAGTAAGTCCCTAATTACAGTGATCAGTTGTGATTAGCCACTTACTCTACTCTTCGCAACCCGAGCATTACCTGTTCTGACTACATCAGTATCTAAATCTAACAGTAACACATAAACACATAACATGCGCACACAATGCCGGTTAACTTTAAAAAATACCTGATGGCACGCAGCTACTCAGTTTGGCATCCCTTCCCTTTCCGTCCCATTCTTAGTTTAAGATTAGGTTATTATGAAAATTTACCCATTTCACTAAACTTTGGCTCTGATACTAACTTGTAAGGCCCCGTTCCCGGGCACCTCACAGTTGGTCATTCATCGCACGTAAAACATTTTAAATCGTACATTTACTTTGCAGCGGAATTTAAAAACATTCGTTAGTAACTAAAAACATGTCATTTCATTACATTACAATATTTGTTTCATCTCAAAATACAATGACATGTCAAATTATGGATGCCAGCCTCAACAACTGAGTAGTCGCCCTGTGCCATCCTCAGCAACATACCTGCCAACTGGAAACACATCAAAGTCAGCGTTGCTGAGTGAGTTCTAGTTTTATATTAAAAACATACTTTTCTTTCCTTTAAAACCGTTTCTTTACCTTTACGCTATCACACATCGTACGTACACATAGATAATATCATTATTATCTTCTTTTATCGTTCATTCTTTATCTTTAACTTTCATTCGTTCTCTGTCATTCATTTGTTCCTTATCTCTCTTTAACTTTCATTCATTCTCTATCTTTTGCTTCTATCGAGATCCGGTCACACTTTACCCTCTTCATGGCACACAGCCATGATTACTGAGGTCAAGTGACAGGGATCCCGTTTCATACATCATCATTATGTTCCTCCCGTTCCTTACTTTCATTCGTTCGCCCTTTATCTTTCATTACGTTCATTTTCTTTCGTTCGTTTCATACATCATACATACATACAGATAATAATTGTTATTATTATCTTCGTCATCATTCGTTCATTCATTCATTTCTTTACTCGTTACTTTTCATTACTCATCCGAGTCTGTTGCAACACGAAGTTGCTCACCTCACTATCTTATCTCGTGCAATTCGCACCAATAGAGTTGTCACTAAGACCAACTCTCCCTGTGTGAAAACTCTTGGGGTTTAGCCAACATCGCACGCCATCTCATGGGTTAGCCCCACATCGCACGCTACATAATCAACATGAGGTAGGCCAAAATCGCACGCTACAACATAGCACACAGTAATTACCACATCGCACGTATCGGAGCAGCTACCAAAACTGAACTCCCACTGTGTCTATGTCCCCTTTAATACTATATGCATGGAAATTTGGATATTGACAAGGCTTGTGTGTATAAAAAGGCTAGTGGGAGTGTAATAACATTCCTAGTATTGTATGTTGATGACATAATACTATATGGAAAAGACATTCCAACCATGGAAGGTGTTAAAACCTGGCTTGGAAATTGTTTTTCCATAAAAGATCTCGGTGAAGCCGCCTATATTTTGGGAATAAAGATCGATAGGGATAGATCGAGGTGGTTGATAGGTCTAAAACCAAAGTGCATATATTGGTAAAATCTTGAAAAGGTTCAAGATGGAAAACTCTAAGAAAGGTATGGTACCTATTCAAAAAGGGACAATATTGAGTGCATCTCAATGTCCAAGCTCAAAGGATGAGCAAGATTGTATAAAGGACATCCCATATGCGTGTGCTATAGGATCCATCATATATGCGATGATATGCACTAAGACTGGATGTGTCATGCGCGTTAAGCATGACAAGAAAATATCAGCAGAATCCAAGTAATAGCCATTAGATGGCTGTTAAAAGCATATTGAAATACCTTAGGAGGACTATGGATATGTTTCTAATATATGGATCTGAGAAAGAGGAACTCGTTGTAAAGGGTTACACGGATGCGAGTTTCCAAACTGACTCGATCACAATCGGGTAAGTCTCCATTATGAATAGGGTAGCATTGTCCACTACAAAATAGGAATACATAGCCGCCTCATTAGCAGCTTTGGAAGCTGCATGAATAAAAGGTTTATCACCGATCTAAGGGTGGTCTCTACCATTCAAGACCCCTTAGAAAATTTTGTGATAACGAGGGTACGATTGCTCAAATCAAGGAACCCTGTGCACATCAAAAGATTAGGCACAATGAGCGAGGATTCAACTACATAATGGATGAAGTTGAAAAGGGAAAGATGTGTATTTGCAAAGTTCACTTTGATCAAAATATTGCGAATCCACTCACGAAGCTCCTCGAAAGGGCAAAGCATGAAAGTCATACCTATGCCTTAGGACTTCGATATTCTAGTGATTGGACTTGATCAAATTCTGTATTTGAATATGTGGAACTCTTTATTATTTGAGTGAAATTATTTGGTTATAATGTTTCAATTAATGTTCCAATTTAGCATGTTTAATCCATGAGTAAATTATTTACTCTAAATGTCCGTAGTCGTTCATACTTGTGGGAACAAGTATGAGGGTAAGACTATTATGAACTTGGATTGGTTGATATTCATAAGGATGAATATGGAGCAATGGGTTACTACCAAGGTTCATAGATATTTGTGAGATACAAATATTGGACTAACCCGCATCTCAAATTTTACTACATGGAATCTTATCGATTGATCATAAGTAAATTTGAGTAAAGGCGAATATCATTTGGTATCCTCTGACCTGAGATACATATTGGGTTTTGATATTCACCAAGTATTATACCTTGAGCTAATTCTTCACTGTCCTGAAATAGTGGACAGTACATAAGGGTATGTTCAGGTATGACACGAGGTGTTTGTGAGAAACGTATGTAGTCAAGATGGAATTTGTTCCTCTTATTCGTTGAGAGTTAGATGTCTAAGGCCTGATTAAGTTAAATCAACAAGAAATGATCATTCTGTGTTCTTGGATTTAACATGACATCTGTAACAAAAGGATAGATGATTGATTCACCTAAATCATTTCAAGTAGGGTACTTGAATGGGATGATGTTATTGAATGGCCATAAGTCATACGTATTAAGGGTAGTAAACCGTTGTTAGGCGTTATTTACTGCTTGCATCAATCTTCTATGAATCTTGGGCAAGTGGGAGATTGTAGGATTCTATGTGCCCAAGACACTTAGAATATTGATGTGGTTAGTACGTTATGATCCAAGTCGGGTTATACCCAATAACAAGCTTAGCAAACACCAATTAATATTTAATTGATGATATGATCATGCAATTAAATATTTACACCAAATTTAGAAAATGGGTTTTCTAAATAAGTTGCATATGAGATGGAACAATTTATTAGGATATTTTGTTCAATGATATTATTTGAAGTGTTATTTAAATTAGTTGTATAACACCAAATAATAATGACAGTATACTACTTATACAATTAATTGGTTAATTGTATAAACTAGTTAAAATACTAGACAATACATGTGTGTGTGTTTATTATTTGTAAAGGAAATCTTCCTTTTTAAAGAGCCAAAACCGTCCACTTTGAAAGAGTTAAACTGGGAGACATAACATGCATGTGATGCTTGCATGCTTGTATGCGTTTTCACAATTTGATTCTCTTGTAAACACCAACACATGCTTTCTTGTATATACTCCACTAACTCTTGATCATTAAAACAATGCATGCAGGACCATAATTCAGCAATCTAGCTCTCTCTCTCCCTCTCTCAAACCTTACGGTTTTTTCAGCAGAAAAAGGAGGACTTTGAGCTGATTGTGTGTTGTTCTTGGTGTGTTCTAATAACAAAGAAAGGTTCTTGCATTCCATGATCATGATTCACATTTGCATGCAACACAACAAGACTCTCTCATCCTCTCTCTAAATGCTACGAATTCAGCAGCATAATAAGAGGATTTTCAGCAGCAAATAAGAGGGTTTTCAAGTTGTTCTTGGTGTTTTCTACCTAACAAGAAGGTGTGTTTGCAAGGAGCTTGGGGTATACTAGCTAGAGGACTTCTATCCTTGAAGTCTTGGCTGCATTTTGAGCATCTCCATCTTCATCAAACATCTCATTTTGATCGACTTTTGCTGCTGCAGTAAGGTAGAATCACAGCTCTATATAGCTGTGATTTTATGTGCATTTACATATGTTCATAGCTTGCATATTCACATAAATGATCCTTTGATTTATGGGTTTGTTTTATACACTTGAATGGTCACTTGAAGAACATAATTTTCAGCTTATAAACATGGTTATAATGCTATACTTCCGCTACGTTTTCAGAAATTTAAATGGTTAAACTATGATTTTATGTTCTAACAAACCCAACAGATGCCAGCCTCAAAACGCTCCCAGTAGCTTATGCATCCATGCCTACAACTCCTCAGCATCAACCAAATACCCGCCAACTATCATGCATACAAAAGTCAGCGACGCTGAGTGAGTTCTAGTTTTTATACATAAAATACTTTACTTTCATTAAAACCGTACTTCACTTTCTTTCAAATCGTACTATACTTTCGTACATGCTCACACATCATACGTACACATAATATCATTATTATTTTTTTCATTTGCGTTCGTTAACTTTCGTTCATTCATTGTACATCTTTGTCATTCATTTCTTATTTAGATCCCGTCAGGCTTTACCCTCTTCATGGCACACAGCCACGATTACTGAGGTCAAATGACAACGATCCCGTTTCGTTCTTATTATGGTATTTCGTTCGTGAGCATACATCATATATACATACAGATAATAATTATTATTATTATCTTCATCATCATTCGTTCATTCATTCGTTCGTTAACTTTCATTACGTTCTTTAACCTTCGTTCGGTTCATACTTTCTTTCTTTCATGGTTCTCTTTCTTTCATCTAGATCTTGTCTCATGCAATATCCCCGGCTCACGTCTGTGCCGGGATACGCGACAAAGATCCCGTCGAGTCAATCACCTGGATTGAACTCCATCCGAGTCTGTTGCAACACAAAGTTGCTCACCTCACTATCTCGTCTCGTGCAATTCGCACCAGTGGAGTTGTCACTAAGACCAACTCTCCCTGTGTGTGAGAATCTCTGGGGTTTAGCCAAAATCGAACGCCATCTCATGGGTTAGCCAAAATCGCACGCTACATAATCCACATGAGGTAGGCCATCATCGCACGCTACATAGCACACAGTAAATACCACATCGCACGTATCGGAGCAGTTACCAAAACTGAACTCCCACTGTGTCTATGACCCCCTTAAAGGTTAGCCAAGATCGTATGTTATAACATACACACACAGTTGAGCTAACAACTCTCAATGAGTCGTGAACCTCCTTTCCTCCTGCTTGCAAGCCATTCTTACTCTCATTCATCTGGATCCTGTCTCCTGCAATACCGTAGTACGCAACAAGGACCTCTTTCGAGTCTATTGCGACACAGAGTCGCTCACCTCATGCACTTGCTTGCAAGCCTTTCATCCGTTCATTATTCCATATGATCGTTTGTTTCGTACTATATTGTATTCGTTCGTTTGTACTTTATCATTATCCTTCCCTTCGTTACATCATACTTTACGTTCATTACTTTATTCATTCATTCATCATATCTCGTAAAGTCATACAATATGTATTATAAAACATAATACGTACGTTTTAAAACTTTTTAACGAAGGAACGTAACACATCACTCACACGCATACAATTCGTAAACTTCATCATATCATCATGCACACATTAAGCATAGGCCATCACATCCTAACAGAGCCTATCTCTCTATTCTACCACTTAAGACCACTTAGAAAATCCTAAGTCCAACATGGGTGCATAGGACTTTTCAGGAATCTTTCTAATACTACCCGGGTGATCCAATCATCCTTCCAACGCCAACCAAACATAGAACTAACATGCTAAGACACCTAAACCTACTAAACATCAACACTATCCCGTAGACAAATTCTAATACATACATGCACAGAATATCATCATATAATAGGCTGGCACTCACGGTTTCACTTGAAAACATTTTCTAGGTATGCATAATAGCCCCAAACACTTTAAAATCAGTAAAAGAGGGGTTCTAGTAACTCACCTGTACTTGATGAGTAGCTTCTCAATCAAACTTAAAAAGAGAGGGTTGCACTACCCCACCTGCAGATAAGTTAACACTCAAAGGAGTTAATTTCTGCCTAATTTTGTTGCTAAGTTCGCTGCTAGTTTCGCTAAGTAACTAGCAGTTTCGCTGCTATATTCGCCAGCAGTTTCGCTGGAAAATCTGCAGTTTCGCTGCTAAATTCGCTGGCAGGTTCGCTAGCAGTTTCGCTAGTTTTGCTGCCAGTTTCGCCCAACTTTCGTTGGATAGCATTGTCAGCGAACTTACACGAAACTGTAGTTTCGCCCCAGCGAAACTGTAGTTTCGCTGGATCTTCTCTTTGTTTCGCTGGAAGAATCTATAAATTCGCTGGATGAGTCCTTAAATTCGCAGAATGATCTGAAAATTACGAATCAGCCAATTTTAACCCCAAAACTCAATCTTTTACACCCAAAACCTTGGGTTATCATCCAGGAAGCTATATCTAAGCTTTTTACATGTTTTCTTACATAAAAACGTGAGTTTTTGGGCGATTCTTACCACTTTCAAAAACCCCAAAACTAAAATCCGGGTTTTTCACCAAAACGAACAATCAAACGATGTTTCTTACCTGAATTCTCGTTGTTTGGAAGCCCACGAAGACAAATCTTCGATCTCTTGACCAACCGAGCCTCGATCTGACACTTTCTCTCTCTACACTCTCTCTCTAGAAACTGGGTGTTGAGTGCAAATGAGAGTTGCTCAGCTGATCCGTCTATATATACATCGGGCGTTCCCGGGACCTTAAACCCGTCAAGCTCATGACTCGAAGGTTAACCCGGTCTAACACCAATAACCATCCTATTTTTATTAAATGGTCTCGTCTAAGCCCATTATTATTATTTGACTTGCTTAGCCAATTTTCCGGGTGTTACAAGTCCACCCCCCTTATTTAGGTTTCGTCCCCGAAACCTGTTACTCCTCAAACCCTCACGGCAATACTGTCCCATCTCTTTTCCGGTCCATCCCTTGGAGTCCTATCGCTCCACATCGTTTGTCAACATTCGACTTTTGGTCTATCTTGAACTATTGACATCGGCAACCCATGCATACTGATCAATGTTCATTTGACCAGCGCCCGCGACCTCGAACATGCCATGTGGAGTGCGGTCATTACAATTAAAAGGAACATCACAATATCCGAGCAAAGTCTCGGCGTCATAATCATTGAGCTTCAGAGCATCACTGAGAACATTCAGCTTTTATGCTTGAAAAACACGGCCATCAACTTGCGTAAAGTTGCTAGCCCTTGTTTGATGTTCTTTACGTATGAATAATGACCCTCTGGTAACCCAACACTGACAAGAAAGGCAAGTCGGCTTATTTGGTGACTCAAACCAAATTTATCCTTTCTCTTTTGCTTCCTATCTATCGTTCTACTTGTTTGCTATGCTTAGTTTGCAGTCGAGGACAATTCACAGGCTGCAACCGTTCCTTAGACAACGGGTGACCCAACTTTCCTTATTTGCATCCCGCAATCCTCTAGGGCATCAGGTAGCCTAGTGAATCCATTAATAGAAATCTCTACATCGAAGGGCTCATCGATGTTCTTTCTCCTTTTCTTTCTATTCTCTTCCGATCGTCATCCCTCAATGTTGTACCTTCGGACACAAATCCACCATCTTTGTTTCACCTTCCTTTCCCCTTCTTAACACAGACTCGTTCCTCCGCTTCGCCCGTTATCACCATCGTCTTCCGCTCGTCGTATCACCATTCCCGGTGAAACCTTCATCATAATCCATTATCGCAGATCGGCACCGAACTTTTATCGGGCACCACCAACCAATCCATCTTTTTGCAGCACTTGGTGCTTACCTAATAAGTTACTGTTCGATTCACTCGGAGGTGTACGTCTATCCACATACGTCTATTAGGGATGGTCTAACAGAAAACAAGCGCTCTCTCAATCCTATTGCGGAGTCCTTTAGTGCACTGGGTAATCTAGTAGACTTACCTATAGTAGCTCCTATGTCGAATGACATCGATCTTTCTACTCCTAACATGCAACTTATCATAGAAGGAAGCAGGAGTGAAACCAGAGCCACACTCGAACTACACAAAGGCTAAAGGTTGATGGACTGGAAATATACCTGACGTAACATCGAGGTTCGCCCTAGCCTCCTCCCGCGTCATCGTGTAGGCGCTGCGTTTGCCCTCCGTCCTTCTCTTCCAGCCTTCTTCACTCCTGAACCTTCCGCCCTTGGCTTCTCATAGTTTTTACTCAAATGGCCAATTTCTCCGCAATTATAGCATCTCACGGTTCCACATTCTCTAGCCATATGACCACGCTTCCCACACTTGTAGCAAGTATTTGGTTCCCTTTTGCATTCTCCCGAATGCTCCATCCCACAATTTACACACCTATCCGACCTCGCACCAGGTGCGACCACACGACGGTCGTCCCCCGTGCATGCTTATTATTCGTCGGGACACCACCCCGTTCAGTTCTCCTCCTCCTCCAGTTCCGGTCTCCATCATCCTTCTCGCCTTCCTCAGCCACCACCACCACAGTTCTTTCATCATACAACCTCCCCGCCAAATCAACTGCCGACCCAAACGTGCTTGGTTGGGCAGCGATCATGTGCCTACGGATATCCGCCGGCAAGCCCTGAATATACCTCTTAATCTTTCATGAAAGAGGTGTCACCTGATCCGACACCAGCCGTGCCATTTCGTTGAATTTGGTGGTGTACTGCTGATGCGTCATCGTCCCCGCTTCCAACTGTAGGAACTCCCTTTCAACTTTATCCATTTCACGGTGAGGACAGAACTCCTCAAACACCAGCCTTTTCAACTCCGACCATCCCATCCTTCCGATAGCCCGGCTACCCTCAACTTGGACTACGTTGTCCCACCAGCACAAAGCTGAGTCCATGAAAGAATGGGCAGCAAACTTTACTTTCTGATCCTCCCGGCATTCGCTGATTTTCAAAACAGCTTCCATCTCTCTCACCCACTGGTGAGCCGCGGCAGCAGTGCCATTACCATCAAAAGTTGGGGGCTTGCATCGCTGAAACTCCCCATAATTACAGCCTCGTGCCGTCTCCGGCGCAGGCTCTTCTTCCTTTTCTTCCTCTCCGTTGTCGAAGAAAACCGTTTCAGTCTCGGGCCGTCTCCCTTCGCCCGAAGGTCCACCCCTTTCCTGTCTCTCCCCGTCTCTGACATCCTTCATCATCTCGGTCACTACAGACGGTAGAATCGTCTGCATGACCTGATGCACTTCCTCAACTACCGCCTCTTTCACCGAGGCTCTCAAGTTAGCACTCTCATCACCACCTCCCGGTTGAGGTGTTTCGGGTTCCTCGTGAACCACCTGTCCCACTCTAGATCGTGCTCTCGTGACTCGGGGTTCAACACCACGTCCGCCACTACTCCCCCACGTGAAGCCTTAGAAGGTCTACCACCGGCCATTCCCTATCCCACACTAAAAGATTTAAACACTAACACGGTCATTCAAGGGAATAACTCAGTTCATGTCAAGTATAGTAAGTCCCTAATTACAGTGATCAGTTGTGATTAGCCACTTACCTTACTTTTCATACCTCGAGTATTACCTGTCCTGACTATATCAGCATCTAAATCCACCAGTAACACATAAACACATAACATGAGCACATGATACCGGTTAACTGTTTGCTTACATAAAATGTTTACATAAAACCTTTACCTGCAGGCACGTAGCTACTAGGACTGGCATCCTTTTCTTTTCGTCCCATTCACAGTTTAAGATTAGGTTTATTTTGAAAAATTTACCCATTTCACTTAAACTTTGGCTCTGATACCAACTTGTAAGGCCCCGTTCTCGGGCACCTCACAGTTGGTCGTTCATCGCACATAAAACATTTTAAAACACATTTACTTTGCAGCGGAATTTAAAACTTTCATTAATAACTAAAACATGTCATTTTATTACATTGCAACATTCTTTCCTCTCAAAATACTACGACATGTCAAAATATGGATGCCAGCCTCAAAACGCTCCCAGTAGCTTATGCATCCATGCCTGCAACTCCTCAGCATCAACCAAATACCTGCCAACTATCATGCATACAAAAGTCAGCGACGCTGAGTGAGTTCTAGTTTTTATAAATAAAATACTTTACTTTCATTAAAACCGTACTTCACTTTCTTTCAAATCGTACTATACTTTCGTACATGCTCACACATCATACGTACACATAATATCATTATTATTTTTTCATTTGCGTTCGTTAACTTTCGTTCATTCATCGTACATCTTTGTCATTCATTTCTTATTTAGATCCCGTCAGGCTTTACCCTCTTCATGGCACACAGCCACGATTACTGAGGTCAAATGACAAGGATCCCGTTTCGTTCTTATTATGGTATTTCGTTCGTGAGCATACATCATATATACATACAGATAATAATTATTATTATTATCTTCATCATCGTTCGTTCATTCATTCGTTCGTTAACTTTCATTACGTTCTTTAACCTTTGTTCGGTTCATACTTTCTTTCTTTCATGGTTCTCTTTCTTTCATCTAGATCTTGTCTCATGCAATATCCCCGGCTCACGTCTGTGCCGGATACGCGACAAAGATCCCGTCGAGTCAATCACCTGGATTGAACTCCATCCGAGTCTGTTGCAACACAAAGTTGCTCACCTCACTATCTCGTCTCGTGCAATTCGCACCAGTGGAGTTGTCACTAAGACCAACTCTCCCTGTGTGTGAGAATCTCTGGGGTTTAGCCAAAATCGCACGCAATCTCATGGGTTAGCCAAAATCGCACGCTACATAATCCACATGAGGTAGGCCATCATCGCACGCTACATAGCACACAGTAAATACCACATCGCACGTATCGGAGCAGTTACCAAAACTGAACTCCCACTGTGTCTATGTCCCCCTTAAAGGATAGCCAAGATCGCACGCTATAACATACACACACAGTTGAGCTAACAACTCTCAATGAATCGTGAACCTCCTTTCCTCCTGCTTGCAAGCCATTCTTACTCTCATTCATCTGGATCCTGTCTCCTGCAATACCGTAGTACGCGACAAGGACCTCTTTCGAGTCTATTGCGACACAGAGTCGCTCACCTCATGCACTTGCTTGCAAGCCTTTCATCCATTCATTATTCCATATGATCGTTCGTTTCGTACTATATTGTATTCGTTCGTTTGTACTTTATCATTATCCTTCCCTTAGTTACATCATACTTTACGTTCATTACTTTATTCATTCATTCATCATATCCCGTAAAGTCATACAATATGTATTATAAAACATAATACGTACGTTTTAAAACTCTTTAACGAAGGAATGTAACACATCACTCACACGCATACAATTTGTAAACTTCATCATATCATCATGCACACATTAAGCATAGGCCATCACATCCTAACAGAGCCTATCTCTCTATTCTACCACTTAAGACCACTTAGAAAATCCTAAGTCCAACATGGGTGAATAGGACTTTTCAGGAATCTTTCTAATACTGCCCGGGTGATCCAATCATCCTTCCAACGCCAACCAAACATAGAACTAACATACTAAGGCACCTAAACCTACTAAATATCAAGACTATCCCGTAGATAAATTCTAATACATACATGCACAGAATATCATCATACAATAGGCTGGCACTCACGGTTTCACTTGAAAACATTTTCTAGGTATGCATAATAGCCCCAAACCCTTTAAAATCAGTAAAAGAGGGGTTCTAGTAACTCACCTGTACTTGATGAGTAGCTTCTCAATCAAGCTTTAAAAGAGAGGGTTGCACTACCCCACCTGCAGATAAGTTAACACTCAAAGGAGTTAATTTCTACCTAATTTCGCTACTAAGTTCGCTGCTAGTTTCGCTAAGTAACTAGCAGTTTCGCTGCTATATTCACCAGCAGTTTCGCTGGAAAATCTGCAGTTTCGCTGCTAAATTCGCTGGCAGGTTCGCTAGCAGTTTCGCTAGTTTTGCTGCCAGTTTCGCTAGCAGTTTCGCTAGTTTTGCTGCCAGTTTCGCCCAACTTTCGTTGGATAGCATTGTCAGCGAACTTATCCACGAAACTGTAGTTTCGCCCCAGCGAAACTATAGTTTTGCTGGATCTTCTCTTAGTTTCGCTGGAAGAATCTATAAATTCGCTGGATGAGTCCTTAAATTCGCAGAACGATCTGAAAATTACGAATCAGCCCATTTTAACCCCAAAACTCAATCTTTTACACCCAAAACCTTGGGTTATCATCCAGGAAGCTATATCTAAGCTTTTTACATGTTTTCTTACATAAAAACGTGAGTTTTTGGGCGATTCTTACCACTTTCAAAAACCCCAAAACTAAAATCCGGGTTTTTCACCAAAACAAACAATCAAACGATGTTTCTTACCTGAATTCTCGTTGTTTGGAAGCCCACGAACACAAATCTTCGATCTCTTGACCAACCGAGCCTCGATCCGACACCTTCTCTCTCTACACTCTCTCTCTAGAAACTGGGTGTTGAGTGCAAATGAGAGTTGCTCAGCTGATCCGTCTATATATACATCGGGCGTTCCCGGGACCTTAAACCCGTCAAGCTCATGACTCGAAGGGTTAACCCGGTCTAACACCAATAACCATCCTATTTTTATTAAATGGTCTCGTCTAAGCCCATTATTATTATTTGACTTGCTTAGCCAATTTTCCGGGTGTTACATTAGTTTTGGAGGGTGTTTTGAAGACGTGAGAATCAAAATGGCATAGTATGACAGGTTGTTACGGGTAGCAAATACAATCCATGCGAGAACTATTATTGTTTAATTTTTTGTATAACTAGTTATGTTCTCATGTAGTTTATTAAGCTTTCACGAATATTTTGATGCACAAATCGATAATGGCATAATTACGACTGAAATAAAAAGAAATCTTATCTTCTTGGTTGTCTTACCTTAATTTGACTTCTTTTAAATCAATCTCACATTAAGTTCCATGTCTGACGTCTGATTACTTTCATTCCATAACTGTTATTTGATTCTCTCTTCTTATTGAGAGACTACAAGTGGTTTTTGATCGTTTACGACTCCTATCCATGGTCTAGTACTTAATAAAAAATTTCGTGGATCGAGATTCATCATTTGAATTGAATTTAATAGATTTGTAAGCAAAAGTATTTGAAGATGGTTGTGGAGTGTTATGGATGCATTTTATGGACGAATGGATCGATTTTAAAGGTGATTTGTTTATTTTCATGTTCATTTTTTTTATATTTGAAAGTAGATACTATGTTCCCTTTGTGGTTGTTTAGATTGATTTCTTGATCATTATAATCGAATTTGATTAGATTAGTTTAGGAGGGTATTTAGAAGACTTGAAAATCAAAATGGCATAGTATCAAAGGTTGTTATGGGTAGCAAATCCTATCCATGCAAGAACTATTATTGTTTAATATTTTTGTATAACTAGTTCCGTTCTCATGTATTTTATTAAGCTTTCATGAAAATTTTGATGCACGAATCTATAATCGACCAATTACATAAGAAATCTTATCTTCATGATCGTGTTACCTTGATTTGACTTCTTTTAAATAAATCTACATTAAGTTTCATGTTTGACATGTGATTACTTTCATTCCGTAACTATAATTTGATTCTTGCTTCTTACTGAGTGAATACTAGTGGTTTTTTATCCTTTACAACTCGTATCCATGGTCTAGTGCTTAATAAAGGACTTCATAGATCGAGATTCATCATTTGGCTTGAATATAGTAGATTTGTAAGCAAAAGTGTTTGAAAATGGTTGTGGAGTGTTATGGATGCATTTTATGGACGCATGGATCGGTTTTAAAGGTGATTTGTTTATTTTCATGTTCTTTTTTGGTTTATATTTGAAAGTAGATACTATGTTCCCTTTCTGGTTGTTTAGTTTGATTTCAGGATCATTATAATCAATTTTGATTAGATTAGTTTAGGAAGATGTTTAGAAGGCTTGAGAATCAAAATGGCATAGTATGAAAGGTTGTTACGGGTAACAAATACTATCCATTCAAGAATTATTATTGTTCAATGTTTTTATATAACTAGTTCTGTTCTCATGTATTTTGTTAAGGTTTCATGAATATTTTGATGCATAAATCGATAATGCCCTAATTACGACTGAAATAAACAGAAATCTTATCTTCTTGGTCGTGTTACCTTAATTTGACTTCTTTTAAATCAATCTCACATTAAGTTTCATGTTTGACGTGTGATTACTTTCATTCCATAACTGTTATTTGATTCTCCCTTCTTATTGAGAAAATACAAGTGGTTTTTTGATCCTTTACAACTCCTATCCATGGTCTAGTGCTTAATAAAGGATTTCGTGGATCGAGATTCATCATTTGGATTGAATTTAATATGTAACAACCGACCTCTAAGTCATAATTCTAACCCTTGACCTCCTGCATCACTATCCATGCAACTTATATTAATGTTAATATCATTATTATTATTAGCATTTGCATTATTATTGTTATTACTATTATTGTCATTTTTGTTATTTCATTTTTTTGTGTGATGATTTAGCTAAATCTAGCCTTAGCATAGGATAACTTAGTGTTTCAGGAAAAAACTCAATTAGCACCCTAATAGTTCTAGAACTTAATTGAAACAATTAAAAATATGTGCATACACACATAATTCATGGTCAAGGCATGCATATACATGCACAATGCCTAATAACTAACTAGAATTTACCTTCTAAAATACTACACTACACTACAAAACTACACCACTTATTAACCATTTTACAATTAAATTTAAAACAAAAACCCTCCACTACAAGACAACTTCGGCCGCCCCCCCTCTCCACCTATCCTCTCCTCTCTTCTCCACTAGACACCACCACTTCAGTCCTCCACTCCCCCTTACATGCAAATCCCATTTCAAACTACACACACATAACCTCACACACTCTTCTCTCCCTATCGGTTTCTCTCCAACATAAACACACACACATTCCATCACCATTCCAGCCAAGTTCGAAGAAAAACAACAATCTAGCATCATCCAAGCTTCAAACAAGCAAGAAAGTGGCATTTTGTGAGCTTTGGTGCACAACTCTAGCTAGAACGAACTTCAACAGCCCTTACTCGAGAATCTCCAGATAATTTTTTCCCTCTACACTCTCTAAATCGTGAACCACACAAAGAGTAAGGTTCATCTCACCCGAAACAAGCTATGTCATGTGTTATTCTTTCTTTAATCTACCAAAAACCTTACTTTCTTTGATCTAACAGAAACTTGCAGCTACAACCTTGTTCTTGAGATGCTTTTAACATCCTTTAAGGTATCTTATTCGTTATGTTCGTTATCCTATGGGTGAAACACGAGCTACACCAAGAAAACCCTCTTTTTGGGTGACTTTTGCATCATCTAACCCTTATGCCTTATAACCTCCGAACCAAAGCTTGTAACATGCTAATAAATGGATTATAAAACTATTAATAACCTGTTTTGAAAGTGTCTAAATGGTTTGGTATGTTTAAGCATGATCCGTAAGGTTTTACACATGTGTAATGGGTTTAAATGGTGAAAACATACAACTACAAGCTTATTTCATTGTTGCATGTTAAATTCCTATATTAGGGCTATTTTCAGTAAACTTTGGGTGTTATTAGGTTTATGAGGTGATGTTAATGGCTGAAAATAATAAAAGTATGGATTGTAGACATTTTGAGCTCATTCGGGGACCCGAAAGGTGGTAAAACGATCATAAAAGTAGGAGAAATTAGAGTGTAACCATATTGAAAATAATTACAGCATCCAAAAGGTTTAAAAAAGTTATATAGATCGGATTTGTTGATTAAATGGTCAAAGAACAATATAAATGGAATTTTAACCTAAAAACGGGTCTTAACCGGGTGATTTTTGGAAGAAAATCTTGGAAATAAAGTAATAAACCTAAAATCTATGGAAAATATATTATTTAAGTAAGTTGAGACCTCTAAGACTTGAAATTGGTGAAAAATTGGTTAAACACGTTTTTGAACGGCCGGTTTCGGGTAAAAACGCGTTTTAACGGGTTAAACTCAAAAATGGGACTTTCAATTAAAAGAGCTTAAAAACACATTATAGTAAGATTATAAAACTTGTTAAAAGTCCTTAAAACAATATTTAAAGTTTTAAGACCTAAAACTGTAAGATTTAATATCTAGCTGTTAAAAAACCTTTGGTTTTACAGTAACCGGTAGCTTAAAACATATTTTTACCGACTCAAATCTAAATTCTAAAAAATTTGGGAATTTAACTTATTAATAATGTAATATTTAACTCAAAAGTCTGATTATTAAAATATGTGATCTTATGTAATTTATTATAATGAATTGTATGTATTTTAAAAAAAAGTAAAAGGTAAAAATATAAAAATATATAAAAATTATCCTAGTGACACAAATACCACCCAATTACCCCATATTATACAACAATTAAAAAAATCAACCTAACCCCCACCCCAAAACCGTCCCCTTACCCCCCCCCCTCTTCTTGTCTTCCCCAAGCAACCTCAAAAGAGGTGAACATTTCTTGTTTGACTTAAAGGGTGTAGTCATGTCATTTTTGGGTGACAAGTTTTGCACTTGTTTAAAGCACCATGTTTCCCTTCCAAGAATAGCCACCTCCATCTTTCATTCACTTGACCATAGGTTTCTAGCAATACATCAAGCAAGGTGGACCCAAAACATGATTTCCTCCTTATAAATAAAGGTGTATAATACACCACCACCACCACCCCAACACCTCTTCTCCTCCTCTCCCTCTCTAAATTTCGTCCAAGGCTTCCCTACCACCACTTCATTTGATTTTCAACTTATTTTCTACAAATCTTGGGTGTTCAAGTGCTTTTGGTTGAAGATCAAGTGAGTTTTGAAGCTCCCAAGCATCCTACAACATCTTCTTCACTTTTCTTGTTGGGTTTTCTTGGTTCAAAGGATCAAGCCTTCCTTTCCTTGCATTTCAAGACTATCATCTCTTCTCCTTGCTTGTTTAAGGTTAGCACCTTGTTTCTAATCTTCCATACATCACCATGATGTGTTCATGTTCACTAACTCATCCCAAAAGTGCTCTAACAAAGTTTAAAAAGTAACAAAACATGTAAAACACTTTCTGGCAGATTCATGTTCTGTGTTTTCAAGACCATAACTCGACCTAAACATGGTCAAATGAACCGTTCCTTGAGCCTAACATTAACTTTAGGATGTCTAGTTTCTAACCCATCTAACCTTGAAATTTATAGATGAGTATAACCCTTCCAAAACGTACAAACAAATTAAAGTGCTGAACCAGAATTTTTGACAGAATAAATAGGGCAGAAAGAATGAGTCATAAGTTATGCTTAAAGTAATAAAATGAAAATTTTCTTTCTGTGGTAACTTAGCTTAAGGTGTTAGGTTTAAAAGTAATATAGGCTCTACTTGTGAATGTAAGTTTTGACCCCTCAAAAAGGTAAATTCCATAGACATATACAGAAAAGTGCTGCACTGACATCTGTTGCTTCATGAACCATTTAGAGGCACTTAAACTTAGTTGTAGGATACAAGCTATACCTTTTTGGAATTATAAGACATAGACCTAGATATGATAAAAGTATCAGATTTTATAAAAATTCTTTGTATCATGAAAAGGAGATGACAACCAGACCCAAGAAATTCCCTTAATGCTGTCAAATACCTATATTAGATAAAAGTAAACTTTTAGAGATATTTGGTAAAAAAAGGGAAACCCATACACATGAAAAGTATAATACCATTATACTTAATATAAAACACCTTCAATACATTATGTATCTTTAGGAAAATAAAGATGAAGACAAGAATCTAAATAAAACATTTACGACTCGACATGGCTAATTAGTCAAGTGATATTTTCAAAACTAACTTTGTGGATGAGTTATGCATGACCATCTAGGGTTAGTAATCATGACCTCATGAATATATTGTGATTTTGTTTAGGAGATTCCTAGACCAATCATACATACAAACTATTGCTAGTATTCACGCGTGCAATTGAGGTGAGTTTCACGGCCCCATTTTTACTCATTTTCCTTTTTGGGGGAGATTACATGCAAATTACAAATTTTCTTGGACACATTTACTTGTAAATGATTTCACATATTATATAAGTTGTTTACTTACCATGTGAAGTCCCCTGTTATCAAACCGTTAGTTTATTTCCCAAAGCGAGGTAATCATGGATAGTACTATTGGGTTTGACTACCCCGTCCGGGTTAATTACCCTAACCTTGACTGGAGGTCTAAACGGGTGCATTATTAGCCTGTTCACACCCATGCTCATGGTGGGCATGGGTAGGGGCAATGTATTTCAGTTACAGTCTAGCTTCGGTTGCGGTGCTTATATAATTTGTAGCATTGTGTGTACAACAATCAAATCATAGAAAGTATTGTGGTCCTTTACGCTATTTACTATTACCTAAAACCTGTGAACTCACCAACATTATGTTGACATTTTTCATGCATGTTTTCTTAGGTAATTGAAAGATGCAACAAGTTAAGCTAGCATGGATCATTTCATATTTAGGGCCATTCATGCTGTTTGAGACATTCATTTTCATATATGTCATGTTTTGAAAACAATGTACCTTATTACTATTGCTTCCGCAAACTTAACTCTGAACAATGATGTACCTTAAACTTATTTTGAGACGTATGTTTTACAAAACCATGTAGTGGTCGATCAGTGACTATGAAACCATGACGTTCGCGCCCCGCGGGAAACCGCCGTGGTTTGGGGGTGTGACACACGTCCTCTTGATTGTTCAAAAATTTGACTTCGACTTGACTTTCCTTTTGTGAACATCAACTTGCTTTGGTTTTCAGTCCGACTATAATCTTCCCTAATCCGTTCTGCATATTCTTTGATTCAACTTACAACATCATCATAAGAAATGGTTTTTAAGTTCACAAGTTGTTCTATTGAAGCACCATGTGAATAAAACGTCTAAGTAACCCGCTAAAAAGCTTTTTAACAAGGTTTCCTCAATCGTGGTTCCAAGAGATGTCGCTTTCGCTATTATAGAGGATATCTTGCTAGCAAACTCATGAACAGAGCTCGTTTCCTTCATCTTAAGGTTTTTGAATTCCGATATTAAAGTTTGAAGTCGTACCTGCCTAAGTCGTTTAGCACCTGAGCATCTTGATACTTCTTAGATCTCCTTAGCAGTCTCATAGCGCCCTACTTGCAGAGCCTACTCTTTAGGAATAGATTGGAACAATAATGAGATGGCCATTTTGTTTATCTTGGCTTCAACGTTAGTTCCTGGCTCTATAGTCTCCTATACACCATGAGCATTATAAATCACCTTGATTCTCATGGCCCAAATTATGTAGTTTGTTACTGTTAACATGGGGCATTGCAACGATGTTGGGGATTTCCTTCATGATCGTAATTCCACGATTTGCTACTTCGTCACCCATCACTTTGCGTTGGTTCCTTCTACAGTACGTGACGATTGAACTTGAACTTTTATCCAGTCCTTGATCATGGCTAAATCTCCTTAGATCTTCAGTGCTTGATTAAGTGAGTATGTTTCATGAGTTATTAGGTTGCTTAACGAGCTTCTGATACCAATTCAAGGACAAAATCTATATCAAAGAAAACAAGATCTGGAATAACTCCTTAAAACTTTATTAGCAACCAAGAAAATCACTCAAAACTTGATTTACAATCATTTTCCATAACTCGATATTTATAGCTAGCCTATCATATCTTTTAATAACAAAATAATACTATTAACTGGGGTTCTATTCAAATTTAATGTATTCCTTTCATTCAAATCATCCTTATCATCGACTTGCAAAAGAAGAGAATTCATTTTCCAACATTTATAATAATACACCTGTTACGATATGAAAGTGCACATCATAAGAATTTAGCGGTCTTGTTCAAATGCTTTAATAGCAAAGTGGGCCACCATTTTCTTTTATACGGCACTTTTTGCACCATGCAAAAAACCACATGTTCATTGACCTTCACGCATTAGAAATATGGCTCAAATTGTTAAAGGATATATCATTAAAGTTCTCAAAATACGACTTAATAAAATGTCATTTTTCTAATTAATTTGATTTCAACAAAATGTCACTAATTTATTTCGTAATTTTTCATGAAATCCATAGTTCCCAAAAAAAAATTAGGACTTAAGTAAACATGCTTTTTGAACCGTTCATATCATGGATAAACATGCTAAATAACATGTAAATATATTACTGATATTTTAAGTTGTTTGATTACTTCCTGTGAGACTCAAATTGACACCTTGCAAATCCTCTCAGACTTGTGTGCCAATAGTTTCCTTGAGACTCAAAGTTTCAAGTTAGTGTTTTTAGTCTTTAAGTCTCGTAGCCTCACTTATACACGTTAAACCTCCTTTTAGAATTAAACCCTTTTTTCCACATAACATTTATGCGTTTAATTCCAAATTACATAGGATATATATAAACCACAAATCATATACATGTACGCTTTCTATACTCACAAGGAGCGGGTCTTGAAACAATTGGTAAGGTTGTTGTTTTGTGACCGTGAGATCATGGATTCTAGTCGTACAAAACATGCTCTTGCACAAAAGTACGGGGTAAAGTTGTGTACATTTGATTGTTTTACGATCTCGCCCCTCTCCGGACCCTACCGTAAAGCAAAGATAAGTAAAGCAATATGTAAATCCTTTATATACTCACAAGCATTTCAAGTACTTATCTTTGGTCTTTGATGTCCCTATTTGAAATTATTTTCCTTCTTGTAATTGACTTTCTAAAAAGGAAAACTTTTGTTAATGTCTCATATAATTAGACAATTTGCATAATTTGTCAAACTTTTGGTCAATTTTACTATTTTATTTCCCGTACATGTTTTACTTGTTTTTGTGTATATGTCGGGACTCATTTAATCCTTAGCTAATACATATAGTAATATATCAACCCTTATGTTTTTATTTCAACATGTCGACTCATTTGGATCTAACATATTCATAGTCTCCCTTAATTGACACCTAATTGTTTCTTAAACACTTTAATCATATTAGAACGAATCTAAGTTATCTTTTAAAATTACTTTTGATTAGTTTAATTGATTAATTCTTCATTTGGTACTTTAAATCTTCTCTTGACACACTGTAACCTCACTATTGACCTAAATCAATTCTCATATTACCTTTGGCTATGATGACATCAACTTATGTTAGTTTAATCATCATTATATTCACCAACCCCCATTCTAGATTAAAGTTTCCTCAAAATTCCATTAGGAATATTAAAGACTCATTTCCTCATTTTAACTAGGTGTTCAAGAATTGAGGATTATAATAATTTCTAAATATGAATGATGATGTATCTAGGGTATGAGTCATTAATGTAAGTCCTAATATTTTCTAGGAAATCATCATAACTCACATTTAAGGTTCTTAACCTATAATTGAAAATTAAACTTACCAAGGTTTGTTTTAGATTCAATTCACCAAGGAGTGTTTAAAGTAATAAAATTAAGTTGATTTCAAGCTTCAATTTCACTTTCATGTTTCTCTGGATTTTTCCTTTGCTTATAAGTAGCTTTTACCATTACTAGCCAGATTTTAGTTGGTTTCACAATGACCAAAACTAATCCCTCAACTATTACTAAATGTTGAAAACATCTTAAAGTCAATATTTATACAAACAATGCTATAGTTAGGTTTTTTTTGCCTTAAATCGTACCTTATTGTTTATAAAATCTAACTTATTTATAATATTCACATAAAATGATTAAGAAATTATAATAATAAAAATCGAGACTTCAAATAAAAGCTTTCAGGATATGATGTTATAGTCAAGGACCATGCATCCTTACAATTAACTCTACTAGTTTTTCAACTTTTTTTATTTGTATACACATATAATTATATCTTATGTTTATATATATTTGACATAATATATTTTATTTAATTCTTTTTATTATATGCATACATATTAATAGTATCTAATAAAAGAAGGTTTATTTTGTCACTTGTCACTCTCTTGACCCACCTTTTTATCACATGTCATTATTCTAGACATATTCGCATCATTTTTTCCTCCAAAATGGTATGATAATAATTTAAACACTAAAACTAATCTATAACATCTAATAAAAAAAGTTTATTTTGTCACTTGTCACTCTCTTGACCCACCTTTTTATCACATGTCATTATTCTAGACACATTCGCATCATTTTTCTTCCAAATGGTATTATAATAATTTAAACACTAAAACTAATTTATCTCTCTTATTAAAGATCAATTTTATTAATTGTAATATTTATCTCTCTCGTCTAATTTTTTTAAAATCAATGTATCTTTTTCAAAACTATATTTTATTAAGAAAATAAAAAATCACATCTTTTTAATAAAATAAAACTAATAATAAACTTTTTTATATAATATGAAATTTTTAAAATCACTAAACCTTTTAGAAACAAAATATTTTAAATTGGACCTTTTTAAAAATTATAAAAAGATGAAGTTTTCTAAAAACAAGTTTATTAAAACAACCAGAATAATTACCGACCAGAGTTTTTAATAAACAAGATTTTATAAAAAATAATTTTTTATAGAAGAATCTTAAAACAAATATTTAATAATAAAAATATTTAGATAAAGAGTTAACAAATAATATAATTGTTTTATATTCTTGAACTATTACGTATATATAATTAATATCTTAAATTAAAATACTGTACTGTAAATTTTTATTTTTATTGTTAACTATAATTCATTTAACAAATGAGTTTCTAGCCTATCTATTTATATATGTATCTGTCTATCTATCTATCTATAATAAAGAAAAAATAAGATAAGACATTACACAGTCGTAAGCCTAATCATACTAACTTTCTTATTTCTTTATTATTGAAACTAACATTGAATACTAATAATATTATTCATACCATTTTCAAATGAAAAAATATATAATTTACTACATTGAAAATTTATTTATTTTAAATAAAAAACACTCTTTTTAAAACAAAAAAGCAACGAACTTTTAAAAAATCATTTTACTTAAAACAAAATATTTAAAAAGTTATTTTTTATAAAACAAAAGTTTAAGAAAAATATATTATTGTTTATTTACTTAAAGTAGCTATTTATATATAATTATAATCATATTTTATTTTGTATCATGGTTTTATAATTCATAATTTTTGTTTTCTAATTATTTAATAATTTATTTATTCAACCCGTATAATACACGGTGTACTAACCTAGTAGTATTATACATTATAGATTATATTAGATAAAGTTATTATATTTGCATAAATAATTTGACTGGTTATGTTCACAAGCCTAATCAAACATCATATAAGTTTGAGCCCTAGGTCGTTTATTAAATAATTTTTAATTAAGGTTTAAAGCTTAGTTTAATTCCAAACTTTTATAAAACCAAACTCAAATAGCTATAAATTAATGACTCGGTTTATGTTTCTATTTTACATTAACTCAAGAATATAATAAAGAAACTTAAATGTTTTCTCACTCTTCTTTTCTATTTTATAAAGTTTCTTTTAGTTTTATTTATAACTGAACGATATATTAATTCACCTTTACATGTAAACCCATTATGTTTATGTTTAACTATTCTATTGACCTAAAGATATGCAGTTTTATAATTATTAAGTTATTATGGTTAACAAATTTTATAAAAAAATTATGAATTATACAAACGAATTTTATAATAACCACCATCATATCTAACATTTGACGGGATTCCGTACTCAAGTAAAGAATATGATCGGATGAATCAAGGTCCGTTAGTAATCCTTTAACCGTTCAAAAATAATAATAATATAAATCTAACGTCTGGTCATCGTAACTCAAGTCAACCATTCTACACATTTACATTCTAAGTTTGAATGCTTGACATGACTTATAGCAAAGAATAATCAGCCATAACAAATCAAATATTAAAGAAATAATCAAAATTACATCTAACATATTATAAAATATTTCCGAAATAATAAAATCAATATATTTTTGTAATAATATCAATTAAGTACATTTATGCTCATTAAAACAATAAAAGTAACATATTCACAATGATCATACCCTCCACTCTATTGGAAACACCCATAATTACACCCAACTACCAATCCTTTTCATAATACTGAAATCTGAGCTCTCAACTCTTTATAGTTTATTCTCCCCCTCCTTCACTTCTCACTTTGACAACTTCCATTCCATTTTTATTATTCCTAACATTCTCCTCCACCACCAAACACCACCAATCACCACCATGCAACACTCTTCCTCCGCCGCCACCGCCACCTCAACCTCCGTCAACGGCTTCTACAACTACCTCACCCAAGGCCTCGATGACCTCTATCGCACTTTCCACTCTCATAACTTTATGTCTATTCAGTTCCTTCAACATGTCTTGTCATCACTTCAATCTTTTCATTCTCAACTGACACTTGTTGTACAAAAACTACAATTGCCCGTTGGCGAAAAATGGCTAGATGAGTACATGGATGAAAGCACCCGTCTTTGGGAAGTCTGTCACGTCCTAAAGACGGGTGCTTCCAACATGGAAAACTACTACACCGCTGGAGCCAATATCTCGTCTTCCCTCCAAAATCACCACTTTCTACACCATCAATCTTTGCGCCAAGTAAGTTTTTAATGACCATGACATATGTATGTCACACATAGTTTATGCACTAGAAAAATTAAATTCAAAATTTTAATTTTATTGTTTTTTCTAAATTTATTTCAGGTTCTTAGAGCTATCAATATTTGTCATAGGGAGAGAGTTGGATTGGAGGAAGTAAACCGAAGCTTGATCGAAACAAGAATTCACCCATTACTAATGAAGTTCAACACGAGTGTATCCATTGAATCGAAGCTTAAAGGATTCAATGGCTTTAGAGGAGTTCTTTACGCGTTAAAGAACATGAATTCATTGCTATTGATGATCTTACTGAGTGGCCTGGTGTACTGCACTTCTGAAACAAGCTTTTCCTCTAGCCAAAGCAATACAAACGCGTACAACGAAGGGGATGTGGCTTTCGGGTCGGGTTTCATGGTCTCAGCTGCACGATTACACGAACGAATTAAGGAGAGCGAAGACGGGCAGTTGGGTATTTTGCTATACGAGTTTCGGATGACTCGAAACACCATGGATGAACTTAAAACAAAAGTTGAAAGGTTGGAAGTGGAATTTGATGTAAGTGAGAGGGTTGAAATGTTAAAAAACTGTTTTGGGGTGTTGAAATGTGGAGTTGAGAATGTGATTGTGCAGCTTGATGACTTCTTTGATGAGATTGTTGAAAGTAGAAAGAAGCTCTTGGACTTATGCACTCAAATGTAGGAAATTTATCATATTCATCCTTTTCAACACTTTAAAACCAACAAAATGGTCTTTTTATGTGTGCATTTGGTTTTTGTTTTACGCGTTTATTGAACCGTTAGACGCATACATCTATACCGAAAACGAAAGGGAGAGAAAACGAAAGAGATAGAGAATAAGAATAACAAGAAATGAACATGGGTAGGGTTTGTAGTGAGTGTCGATTATCAGTAGTTATTGTTGTGTATTGTATTGTATTGTGTTATTAATATAAACGTTTCATGATGCAAAATGAATGTTTGTGTTACAACTATGGTTTGATATGATTTATAACTATTTTTTAAGTAAGTGAAATGATGGTGGTCATAAGTAATGATTAATTTTGAAAATCAGAAATAATTAAAAGTAAAAAATGGAAAGGGAATATGATTCCTTCATTGAATAATTACTAAAACAAGATAAGAAAACAAGAAGAATATAATAAATGACAGTAGTAGCTTCGACACAAAGCTGATATATTTTCCATTTTATTTTGAAAGATAATAATATTCTTCATGGGGTCCAAAACAATATTTAGATAAAATAATAAAAAGAAAATATAGAAGATTCTAAAAGATAGAGATTGATGGGTAGTAAAATAGATAGGATATAAGTTAATGAGTCGAGATGAGTTGGGTTATCGTGAGCAATATATATATACTAGCTATAGTAACCCGTGTGTTACACGGGTTTAATAAATAAAAAATTAATATAACAAAATTTATTAATTATAAAATAATATTTTAAGATATAATATCACTGAAATTATGTATTAAAAATGACTGTAAGTTATAAAATAGTGATATCAACTTTTTAAAACTTTATTTTTTTCAAAAAAAAGTAAACGTTTTGTTCTAAAACAAACCATATAAAATTGTCATTTTTAAAATTTTTTTATTATAACTCTTAAATTTAATTATTTTTTATTTTAAAAAAAATAACTTTTTAAAAATACCAATTTTAAATATTTCGTATTTTTAAAAAAAGTCTTATGCTTTAAATAAATTTATTATTTTATAAAAAAATTATTTATTTAGAAATAATATTAATAAATAGATCTCTTTATTAATTTATTAATCAAAAAAGTGTTAAATAGTATTATTAGTAATTAAGGTAATTTTTTAATAGGAGAGATAGGCGGAAAAATCTTGGTGAGAGTGATTGTGGTGTTGACACGTGTCATCCCAGATACCCTTTTATTAGAGTAGGAAGATATTTTGTCTAATCTATAATATCATAACTTATTTTGTACAATTAAAGGCAACTCATATACCTATCTAACGCACTTTTAATTCTATACTATAAGGGTACTCTTGGATCATCGGATACCCAATTTGGCTTCATCGGGTCCATCGGCAACAGCGCCACCAACTCATCGGATTCCCCCATTTGTTTCCCATTTCGGTTTGCAGAACCCGAGCCCCATTTTGCAAATGTGACCGTTAACGGTCACATGACCATTTAAAAAATAATAATATTCTTTTTCTTAAACCTGCTATATATACTACCATTTGATACATATTTTACACCAAAATTTAACACACATTTCCTCCAAAAAGTGGATAAGCGATAGCTTCTAGCTAGTTTAGTGGATAAGATGGATGCGCTCCAGCTCACTCAAGAAAGGACGACTCAAAAAAATCAAAACTTGGTTCTAGCAAGAAAGTGTCAAGAGGCTTTTCAAGCGTAATCCCGAGGCAACAACCGATACAACCCCAATTTCAATATCCTCAATATTGCCCGCAATTTCAAGGACCAAACATGCATGTTAAAGTTGCACCCAGTCAGTTTGTTTATCCAAGAGAATATAACATTTTCGTATCCCATCCTGCAATGAAGAACACAAACCTCAACTTATGATAATAAAGCTGATGAACACCATTTGAGGTTAAGATTAAAAAAAGGTGAAGAAGATGAAGACTCGAGAAGAAAGAAAGGTTCGAATCTTGTGCGGCCATGATGGTTTGGACAAGTGAACAAGAAATTGCTTTGTGTAAGGATTGGGTTCATATTTTTACCGACCTTATATCTGGCAATCAAAAAAACCCTAAGGTAGCGTTTGGTTGGAAGGAATGAAATGAAATGGAATTATAAAACTAGTATAATTTTCAAGTATAATTATGTTTGAAAGGTAATGAAATGTAAAACTCAAGAAAATATTTCACTTCAAATTCTCTTGGTTGTGGATTTTAAAATCCTTCCACCTAGAGAGGGAATTTGAAATCTCACAACCAATGGAATTTGAGGTGAAACGTTCCCTTAAGTTTTATATTTCATTACCCACTCAAACATAATTTTACTTGAAAATTATATTAGTTTCTTAATTCCATTACATTTCATTCCATTCCTTCCAACCAAATGCTCCCTAAAGGTTTTGGGGTCGATTGCTTGATCACTACAAGCATCAACTTGGTGGAAGCAATTAAAGCCCTCACTAACTATCTTCAAAATGGCAAATTTAAATTTAGAAGATGAATTGATTTAACGGATTATACATTCAAGTAATATGACAAATTTTAAGTTTTAGTTTTAAAAAATTAGTTATATTTATATGTTTTAGTTTTTTTAAAAACTATATATGAACGCCAACAAGCTAATGGATGCTCTTATAATGATGTGATGAAGGAGTTGAAAGATTAAGAAAAAAAAAACAGGAGGTGAAAGGTTTTACCTACATAGATTCATGAGAATTTTTTTAGTGGTATGACAAATGGACATGTCTCGTTGATGGGTGAAAAGTTTTTTAACCAATCCGGAACAAAAAAAGTCATTGCATTACCGCAACTACACAAGTTCTAACGATGCATTTAGTAGCCAAATCCTTGATCTTAACAAAGACTTAACACCTACTAAGCCGACATGAAAAGGAAAGAAATATGTCAGTCATCAAGCAAAAATGATTTGGCTAGCGCCGTTGCTCAGGACACATCATTTTAGGAGGAGGTTTAAACACAAATGGAGGACACGAGAGAAAAAAGGTTGAAAAGATTATGAGTTTTGTGGATAAGTAAATTGAGGCTATAGGAGCAGCATATGGATCGAGATTTGAAAATATTTACCATTTGACTACGTGACCGGACCGATGTTGCAAATATTTCTTCAATGAAAATGACAAAGTGAACTGATGGGAATAGCCTTATGACTTCTAGTTTGATTTTTTTTTTTTGTTTTTTTTCATTTTAATTAATGAAATGTTATTTTTGTGTGTTTAAATATATTAATTAGTTAAATTAAAGAATTAAAAATAGTAATTAGACTAGTTTGGGTTATGTCCTTACCAATTATTTACTGATTTATAACATTCACGTCCTATTTTTTTCTTATTCATATAATTTAACCAAACTAACTGTTATTTCTTAAAATCATATTATCATAATCGCCCACGTCTCATTCCTTATATCATGTTCACATTCAATTAAAAAAACATTTTTTTAATTATAATTTATGTTTCTTCCATTCACAACCACTTCAAAAATAATGAGTATATATAAAAAGTAAATAGTGAGTTCTTAAATATGTGGAATGGGAAGTGTGTCCCTAGCTTGATCCATATTTTAGGGATGGAGATTGAGTGACAATTCAGATGTTTTTCGTAAAATTGTCCTTAAATTACAAAGATGAGATATGAATAAGAATAAGGCTATGAATGCTCTTAGCTTGCGTTTGATATACATGAATTAAAAAGAATTTTATAGAATTAGAATTTGAATTTCACTATTCATTATGTCTGGTTGGTAGGGATTTGTTGGAATTGAAATTTAAAATCCATACTTAACGTATTTGGTTGCAAAAGGAATTAGATTTAATTCCTTCAAATTCCTTCAAATAAAAGATTTAAAATTCCACCGACCCTCGGCCCCTGCCACCGACCACCACCTACCACCCTCGCCCACCACCAACCGCCAATACCAACGACCCTTGCTGACGTTGTCAGCCTCCGACCACCGACCACCAACCACCGCCGGCACTGATCTTCGTGTGTCAACCGCCGCAACCAGCTTCCATCCACCGCCGCCTCCGACCTTTGACCGTCGCCCCTGACCTTTGACTGCCGCCATTTGCTGATCGCCTCTGATCATTATCCGCCTCCAATCACCATCTGCCGCCACCATCCACGACCTTTGATCGCCGCCCCCGACCTTTGACCGTCGCGACCGTCGTTTCTGATCGTCGATCGCCGCCTCCGACCACCGACCGCCGCCACCTACTAGCCGCTTGTCACCCTCCCCCCGACAACCCATACCCGCTGACAATGGATCGTGTTGTCATCGTTTTCGACAATCAACAGTCACCGCTGACCGCACCCGCCGCCATCAAATGACCCTCCCCAATGACCGTGCCCACGACTGGCCACCCGGACATCATCACCGAACCACAACGGTTTTAGAGGCGCTCAACGACGATTGTCGGTTTTCAACAGCGGGTGTGATCTATTGGTAGCAGTTACGATATCGGTGGGGTACGGTCGGTTGTTGGTGGCGGGTGCGGTCGTTGACCGTGGTCGATTGTCGGTGGTGAGGGTGACTCGCGGTCGGTGGTATGTGATGACGGTAATGAGTCGGAGGTGGTGGTGGTTTGCAATGATTAATAAATTCCAATTCCTTTATTAGTGTTTGTTGCTAAAATGCATTTGGAATTTAAATTTCTTTGATAGATACCGGTTACATTGAAATTTAAATCATTTGAAAAATATTGAATTTCAAATATCGTTTCTTTTTATTCCAATTCTAACATATTCCTCAAACCAAACGCCTCCTTAGTTTGAGTAGTTTGGATTGTTTAACAAGTGCATCTAGTGCCCCTAACCAACTCGAATCATTTCGTTAAAAACGGGACTCGAACCCTTTTAGCTCCAAATAAAATTGTTCTTGGATCCAATCCCTCTCCTAATTTCACAGCTTATTGGTTATACTTTTGACCAATTGTCATTCGTTATTAAATGTCTTTAATCATCATAATGACACGTAAAGTACATTATTATATTATATCAAGTAGACTTTAAAACAGGTATATGAATACTTATGTTTGAAACATTTATCTACCTTAGTTTATATAATTTGTAGTCTTTCATGCATATTCCGATCTAATTTATATATTTAAATTAACCCATAATTCTTTTTTTACTTGTTTAAAGATTCCTTTAAGCTACACTTTACAGAAATGTATTCCCTGTCATCAAGAATATGTCACTTTCTAAAATGAGATTTATTCCCATATTATTTACAACACTTCATATGATCTCAATTTTAGTTTGTCGAAAATTATCCTTTGTATTTAAATACTAATTAAAAAGTAAATCTAAGATTGAGTATGTACAATGAAATAAAGTAATTTCTTCTTCGAATGAGAATCGATATTAATGCAACATAAAAAGTAACTTTATCTTTATGGAAAGGGAAAGATTATAATACTATGAATGTACTTGCATCATAAGGGAAGTAATTATTTCACTTGTGAAACAATCATGAAAAACCAACAACACTTTAAGCTTAATTCCATAAAATCTTTCTGCTTTTTTTCACAGTCTTTATTTAATTTTTTTTAACATCGGTGTCTATTCAAAACATTTACCCGATAATGAACTCGGGTTTTCTAAAACCTTTTGATAATTTACCACTAGGCCAACATTATATAAACAAATTGTCTAATTGCTTTTCACATTCTTCTTTTTTGTTAAATTTATTATGGATCACTAACATTGAACAAAACAAAAATAATGCTAGTTTTCTCACAAGGCCTTTGGTTATGGTAGTGTTTAAATATGTATACCTTTAGTCTAGTGGTATCATATATGTGGTAAAAGAGTTACTCTACAAGTGTTAGAGAGTTTTACTCTTATTATAAACACTCTTGTAAATTTTACAATAAGTTTAAAGAGTGTGTAAGTTAGCCGTTGTAAAAAAAAGGTTGTTACATATACATAGTCACACAGATAATAGATTAAATTGAAGATTTTTTTATCTAAAAAGTATAAATAGCATTATGATATCAAATGTGACAGTCACTTGAGGATATTTGCTTTCATAGGGTTATAATTCGTTTCTAGTAGTAACTTATGGAATTTGTTAAATTTAACACTTAGTTTCATAAATAATTGAAACTAGTAATTTAACCTCAGCTCGCACGATAAAATTCACCATCGTGGTACAATAGAAATTATGTATATGCATAAAAAAACTAAGGGGTGTTCATTGATATCTACATGAACGAAAAAAACATGATAAAAATTGTTGCATTTTTTTCAATAAAAAGTTTCTAAGCCAGATATAGAATATGTATCTTGTAAACCTTAGAAGCATTAACATGACTAGGTAAGGTACCATGATTTTTATATTTTATAAGAATAACTTAACTTTCTAACTATTAAGTAAAAAAGTGAACTTTTTAAAAGTATTAATTTTTATGGTTTAAGAAAATAAGTTCTAAGAATAAGTAATTAATCAACATGCTTAAATGGGGTATGACCGTATGAAGGGAAAAGAGTGGGTGTCATGGGAATCGAACTTTGTATCTCCTCTAGCACAAGGGAAGTGTTTGATATGGTTTGTTAATATGAGGGATAATCAACCTAATTTTTGTCGTTTGGTTATAGTCGTAAACCACATTTGTATATTTACAACAATAGGTGCGCAAATTTGTACCTCAAGGGGATCGAACCCGGGTTGATGGGTTTCCCCAACAAGCGTCTTACAATTGAGCTAGCGGGCTCTTTGAGTTGTAATGTCCACCACTTATTCTTTTAAACACAAAGAAAACAGAATAGAACAAAAACAAAAACCAAACGACCTAATCAAATCATGTCACGTGATACCATTGTCGAAACCAACCAATCATGAATTAGAATTATTTACCTCAATCGATTACGTATAATATAAAATGTAATGAATAAGAAAATGATGGTAAGTTATTGTTTCTCATACACTATGTTCGTATATGGTTCTTTGTTCCCAATCCCAATACTACCATCGCATCACAATCTTCCACCAGAAATATGTTTTGATTCCCGCTAGTATCTTAAATGCTACCGTATTTATCAATTTAATATAACGGAAACAATGAAAACTTATAATATTTTATTAGTAATATCATTTTGCAAAAACTTTATTTATATGATAATATCTTAAAAGCTCTTTTGGACTTGTTGGATATCTTATACCTAAGCTTGCTATTAAAGAAGACTTAAAGAAAAGCAAGAATAAGCACACCCTATTCATAAAGAGAAACTCAATTGGCAACTTGTTAGTTTGTTAACTTTTATGTTGATGATATGATATACACAACTAATAATCCCATGATGTTACAGGGATATAAAGATTAAAAGTCCATGAAGAAAGAGTTTGAGATGACGGGTCCAGGCCAAATGAAGATCTTCTCAGAAACTGGAGTTGCTCAAACCAAATACGGAATTCATATTTCACAACACAAGTATGTTATTGAAATCTTGAAACGATTCAAGATGGAAGAATGCAATGTTGTGGTTAATCCAACTAGTTTTATGTCCGTCCGTTAGTCGGATAGTTTAGTGTTATAATGACATAACTACATTTCCTTACGTATTAAACAAAAGTAATATTTTTTAAAATCAAAATACAACTCACTTACCATCAAATATATTCTAAAAGAAAGAGAAAATAAATTTACTATATTTTTTTTACCATCAACCTTACAAAGAATGATTATTGACTTTATAGTTTGCTTCAACCGGTGTTCACAAAAATATTAAATCAAGCTCGTAGTTATAATTAAAAAACTAAAATACCAAATAAAATTAGTTAGGTTAGTTTCATATAACCATTTCTAATCATAATCTTAAAGAACTTTTTCAAACACTCTAAACTGATTATTCCATATAACCACTTCTAATCATAATTAAAAAAAAAAACAATGACTTCGCAGATTTTTTACAATAACTGCCAATATCTTGAGTAAAAACAATTTGGGAGTTTGGTTCATTAAAATATACTTTGGATGATTTTGACCCATTTGACTTGGACTTTTTTATGTAGCACGTTTGAGACGAAGTGAAATGGACCCATTTGAAACTAAATGGGTTGAATCTAATAATTTGATTAAAACTCATTTATATCTCACTACATGTTGCCCATGATTTTCCGTAACCTTTTCAAGTGTTTGTCCCCCCAAATAACTTGCCTCGCTTTATCCTTTTCAACTGAAAGTATGTCCATTGATTCATTCTTAGGGTTTTCATCAAAAAAATGCAACCAGCTCTTATAAAAAGAAATAAGGAGATTTCTTTCCTTTCAACAAATCTGCAATCTTAACATTATAACCACTTTTAACAAAGTAATCTTTAATAGATGAAATATAGGCAAGTTTCCAGAGGAATTCTAACACCTATAATCAAATTCAAATTGAATATAACTTTTATATCTGAAAAGCCGAACATAAATGATACAATCTATCTGATGAAACAAAATATAAATGATTACACCTTCAGTAAGCAAGATGTGTTAGAGTCATTGATGTGCTTCAAATTATACATATAAAATATATCAATTGCACATCAATTATTCTATAAACTCTTAATGAAAATGATGATTTGATACCTAAATCGTTCATATTGTGTTTTCAGGCTTGGAAAAGGCCAAGATGAACAAAAGAAGCATAAAAAAGAAGAAAATGAAGAAAACCAAGTTTTGGAATTCAAGCATGGGGCCGTGCTTCATTTAGCACGCCCCCATGCCTTGCCTGAAACACACCCCCGTGCTAATTTGACACACCCCCGTGATTGGACATCTGACAGGACAAAAAGTACTGTTCCCCAAAAGCAGTCATGGGGCCGTGCCCCAATAGTCACGGGGCCGTGCTTGGCCCTTTCACGGGGCCATGCCCCATTTGTCACGGGGCCGTGCCGGACAACTCCTGCACGTACGAGCCGACCAACTTTCGTAAGCATTGTACTATCACGGGTCGTGCCTTTTAGGCACGGGGCCATGCTTAAACACTCCAGAAAGCCTATAAATAGGACTTCATTTGCAACTTTGAAGAGAGCTTTTTGGGAGGTGAAGTGCTGGTGTTCCCTCTCGGGAACCCAACCTTTGGAGGTCCTTAGAAGGTTTTGGAGGTCCATTCAACACTTAGAAAAAGCTCGGGATCGTTTAACATCATCCATAGTGAATCATCGGTTTGATTGTTCTAATTTATTGATGATTTCATTACTATCTTCTATCTTTGTTGTTAGGTTCAAGCTTATTATGAGCTAAACTTCATTTGTTATCCTATTTAATGAAACTTATGTAATTTGTGATGAACTAATGGTGTGACAAATATTGTGTTAATGTTATGGTGGTCTTGGGAAAACTTTCAATGGGTAGCACCTACATTTGAACAGGGGGTTATAAGTTTA
The DNA here is from genome assembly GCA_024085815.1 of Flaveria linearis. NCBI lineage: Eukaryota > Viridiplantae > Streptophyta > Magnoliopsida > Asterales > Asteraceae > Flaveria > Flaveria linearis. The sequence goes on from JABSNV010000729.1 coordinate 36,172, forward strand.
TGGTTTGTAATTGTGATTGTCATACACGGTTGAAAAACGTATGATCAACTTTTATTCATAACAACTATGGCTAATTAACTAGAGATGGTTATTAGAAATCATAAGACCTTAACTTTCTGATCATTTACGGGTTCCCTTTTATTAGTCTGAGAAATCTACAGTAATTGTTATGGTTTTCTAAAATTAATGGTATGTTAGAATAGAACTTGATCAACTCTCTTCTTACATTAAGTTATGTTTTCAGAAATCGTATGTCGAAAAGGACACAAAAGATTTACCTACATCACTAGGGCCTTGACCTAAGCAGTAAATCTCAACCTATGTTGGTCCTTGTCACTACGGAGCGGATAGACGAGAAATCGCGCCAGCTCATCTTTATAAACATTAACATAATTACTTTAATCAATATCTTTAATCACACCACCAATTCATCACAGTTGCATAAGTGTAATCTAAATTAGGATAACAGCCTCACTTCACTGAAAGAATCACCAAAAGTCTCAATCTATCTTTATCTATCTTTATTTATTGTTATTTTATTTAACTTATCATTTTCTAAATCAAAACTGATAGTCAATTATGAGGGTTGTTGAGTAGGCTTAGTGTGCCCACGGATTGATACTCGGTTCTTACCAAAACTATATTACCTCACGATAGGTACACTTGCCTTTTGTGTGTGTAGTTAGTATTAGTAATAACCATCTAAAACTGAATCTGTGTGAAAAACTTTTATCAAAAATATATATATTATCCACACGCATCAAGTTTTTGGCGCCGTTGCCGGGGATACACGGCAAGTTTGAAAGACAATCTAAATTTTTGATTGTCCTGTTTATATCTTGTTAATATTTTTGTTCAAATTCATTTTAATTTTGTAGTTAGTTTACCTTAGCCTGTTTAGTTACATTTGCCTGATTCATTTTAAGCCTAGTTAGTTTATGCTTCCTTAAGTTAGTGTATGTCCGACTCGTCTAGTCCTGAACTTGGTTCACCTCTTTCGGAACCTGAACGACTTTTCCGACAAAGGTTACGTGAAAGACCGCAACAAGCAGCAACAATCATCGAAGAAGACATCTCGGAAGATACACCATCCGAAGGAGACATGGCTAATCAAGACGAGGAAATGAAGATGACGCACTATGCCACACCATCAATCGACGGTTATGAGTCTAGTGTTGTCCAACCAGCAATAGCGGCCAACAATTTCGAGATTAAGTCTAGTATTATCCAACTAGTAGAGAACTCTGTTCAGTTTCACGGATTGCAAGACGAAGACCCTAACGATCACATCTCACGATTCCTTCGTATCTGTGCAACTTTCAAAATCAACAACTGTTCAGACGATGCTATTAGACTACGACTTTTTCCATTTTCACTTCGCGGCCGAGCCATTGACTGGCTCGATTCACTTCCGCCTGGTTCCATCACCACATGGGCGGAAATAGCTGAACAATTCCTGTTGAAATACTTTCCACCCGATCGCACTGCCAAATTAAGAAGCAGCATCACGAGCTTTCGCCAAGACGATATAAAGGTCTCCTTCGGAGATGCCCACATCACGAACTTGATCTGTGGCTGCAGTGTCAAACCTTTTATGATGCAATCAGCGGAGCACACAAACAAGCCGTAGACCAAAGTGCGGGAGGAGATTTCGGAAGTGTCACACCAACAGAAGCATACCAAGCCCTAGAGAAGGCAGCTAAGAAGAGCTTTGCTTACAATCCCTTGAGAAACAAAATCAACTCTAGAGGAATTCATCAAGTAGACTCTGAGACACTGATCACAGCCCAGTTAGAAGCCTTAACCAAACGATTCGAACAATTGCAAGCTGAACTTAAAAAGACTCCAACACGATGCAACACATGTGGAAGCTCACACAAGACCAATGAATGCCCGCAAGGCATTATGATGATGGAAGATGTTGACTACGTAGGAGGCCCAAACAACGCATATAACAACAACTCAAATTGGAGGAGCAATCCGAATTACAGAGAAGCCGGTAACAGCCAACCATCAACTGGATTCAACCGTAGGCCACCTTACCAGCAACAGAAACCACCACATCAAGGTCCAAGCAGTAGTAATCAAGACCGTGGAGCATCATCAATGGAAGATTTATTACAGCAATTGTTGTTAACCACACAAGCCATAGATGAGTACATCCGGAAATCTGATCGAAGAAACGAGGAAAGGTTCCAAAGAAACGAGGCTGAAATCAAAGCAACAAAGCATCATTGCAAACCATTGAAACCAGGTGGGTCAGATAGCACAACAACTATCTGTGAGACCCCAAGGTACTTTGCCCAGCAATACTGTAACTGTTAGGTCTAGATTGTATAGGACTAGATCAATTTTGTATAGGCTTAGTACTTGAAAATCAAGTCTTGTAATTAACATTTGTAACAGTCAAAATATATATATATGTGATTTGAATCTATAGGTTAACCTCATATATGTATGTGTGTTGATTTGTGCTTTGACAGGAGAAACAATATTCTTGGGATGGATTTGAGAAAACTGACCAAGTGTAGGAAACATCTACGGATGAACAATTTTGTTAATCCGTAGATATGTTTCATACAAGACCAAATGACCAAGTGTAAGTTCCTACGGATGATCAAGTTCCATGAAGTGAACTCCTACGGAAGGAGGATTATCTACGGAAGAACAACATTCCTACGGAAAAGCAATCTCCTACGGAAGAACAGAATATCTGCGGAAAGCAAGACTTCTGCGGAAGACCATTATACTTGTGTGATTATCAATTCCAAGAAGTCAAACAAGTCAACAAGATCAACAACAAATTCCGAGAGATCCGGTGTTTCCTTAACCGACTCAAATCATCTATAATATGAGTCCTAGGTTTCACATCTCGGTGAACACAATCAATCAATATTACGGCTGTCAAGTTACACCATTGTGCAACCCTAATCGCCGTCGCATCAACATCAACATTATTTGATACACTGTATTCGATTGTTTATAGTATTCATTATTATTCTTTTGTAATCATTGCGTTATAATTAATGAAATACATTTGAATTAATATAGAATTCATGTTTATTGTGTTTCTGTGGTTGTGTTCATAATTGATCATTATAAACAATTAAACGTCAATTAATGATAATTCCGCGATCATTAAATTGATTTATTTTAATACTGATAATTCCTGAATTGCGATCCTTGGATTCACAGGTGGTATCAGAGCCATTGGTGCTCATTGATCTAGATCAATTGATCTATCAGTATTAAAATTGTTTAATTGATTTTCAAACAATTAAATCAACGACTTGTCTTTCAGCAAGCATTCTCCTATTGCTTGTTTGATTTAGATCTATATTCAAATCCATTGAATACTAGATCTGCGTCTTTGATAGATTTGTCAATTCAAGCACTTAAATTTTAAATCTTGTTTTGCAGTTAAACATGAGTACTTTTGGAGGAGGATCTTATCAACCACCAAAGTTGGAAACAAAAGCTGATTTTAAATCCTGGAAGATCAAGTTCAGAAATCATGTGAACTACACTGATTCTGACTTGTGGGAGTCCATCACACAAGGTCCTTATATTCCACCCACTCTTGGGCCGGATTATAATGACAAAAACCAGCCAATCAGCACTAAGGACTTGCCACCTGATGATGTCAAGAAGGTTAAAGTCGATATTAAAGCATACAGCTTGCTTAGTATGGCTTTACCTGAAGAAATCTTGATAAGGTGTGAGAACTATAAAACAGCAAATTCCCTATGGAAGATACTTCACACTCTCTGTGAAGGGAGTGATGAAATCAGAAGCATAAGGAAAGACACCCTTAGATCACAGTATGAAACTTTTCATCATATTGAGGGTGAGTCAATTCCTCAGCAACTCCATAGATTCATGCAACTTGTCACTGAGATGAACATCTTGGAGTTAAAATACACAAGTGAGGAACTGAACAAGAAGATGCTCCATACTTTGCCTGAAAGTTGGAAGCAAACTGTCTCCATGTTCAAGAACACCATTGATCTCAAGACAACTGGTCTAGATACATTGGTTGCTAAAGTAGAAGCACTTGAACTGGATGAACAATCAAGAAACAAGAGTGTGAGAACTCATGTCTCACCTTATCACTTCAAGGAAACAAAGAATGCTGGAAGTGCATTTATTTCTAATAATGAAGATGATAACTCTTGTACTTTGAGTGATGACGAGGAGGAAGTAAGTTTTATGCCTCCAAACCCACTAAAAAGTCATCTCAGAGTAAAAATCAAAGGAAAAGGCTAAATCTACAGAGAAAAGAGAGCCATCTTCAACAGCAAATTCAGAACCAATAACTGTGATATTGGATTCTGAAGAACAAAAAGCAGCCTTTGCAGCTTTTAGTTCTAGCTTTCAAGCATATCTTGGAAGTTCCCTTACAGCAGCAAATATCTGCCAACAAGATTTGGAGGAACTCCCTCCTGATGTTGTAGAAGAGATGGATCTGCAATGGCAGATGGCTATGATTGCCTACAGAGCCAAGCAATATCTTCGAAGAAACAAAAATCTGGCAGCAGCTAGCAAAACATCGAAGATTGGAGTGGATAAGTCTAAAGTCAGATGTTATAAGTGCAATCTCTATGGTCACTTTTCTAGGGAATGCAACCAACAATCAACTCCACAGTATCAGCAGCAGCAGCAACAAAATCAGCAGCCAACCTCTCAAAGATCTCTGCATAGACAACCTCAGCTCACATCCCCACCAGCCACAAATACATCAGCAGGACCAAGTAACTCTAAAGAGACAGGGCTGATCATACTTCAGGATGGAACTTGTGACTGGAGTTTGTATGAGAAGGAAGTGATAGAGGAGAATCAAGCACTGATGGCACATATGGAAAACAAAGTTCCTCCAATGGCCAAAGAGGTAAAAGAGAGGTTATGTTCATCAACTTGTGTTGAGGAAGTTGAAAGATATAGAGTCCATGCTCAACAACTGGCTGATAAAGTAAAAGAAACTATGGTTTTAAATGAATCACACTTAAGAGAACAGAAACTATATCAAATCAAAATAAACTCTTTACAAAAAGATTTAGAAAAATATGTTTCTGAAAACTACAGCCTAAAAGCCCAAGTTGAGCATCTGACCACTTCCTTAACAAAATCCATGGCTGATCATGCATCTACTGAAGTGAAACTTCAGAAGTTTCAACTATCATCTCAGCAATATGAGAAGTTACTCAATTCTCATATTGAATCAAAGAACAGGTCAGGGTTGGGTTATAATGCAGTGGCACCACCTATTAATAATAACTATACACCTTTACCTGAAACAATGACTAACAACTTGTCAAATCATTTTGTGCAAAGCACCAACATTGACATAAAAGATAGTCAAATAAACAACAATAAAGCTGAGATGAGTGAAACTGAATCAACTGAATCAGAGTCAATTAAACATAATGAATCAGATTTTGATAACTATGATGACCTGGATGATTCTGATGAACATGATAATATTCAACTGAACATTGGTAAGAATGTTCAAGTTGAACCTGGTCTTCCACGAGTCCTTGAAGAATCAAAGCTGCAATATCCGCCAAAACAACGGAACATGCTGAAGACCATTTGTAAAAGGATTGCTGAACTTAATGAAGGATTACAAGAACTGCATCTTCCCAAGATCGACAGCTGCGGATCAAGCACAAAATCACCTTTGTCATCTGATAAAGGTAAGAAATACTCAAACAAGAATCCTCGGAAAGAAGAGACTGAGGAATCCGTAGAACATCTGCGGAAAGCAAAAACTGCCAAGTCCGTAGATCATCTGCGGAAGACAAAGACTAATGATTCCGCAGAAAAACAACGGAAGAAAGATACAGAGAATGTGGATGAGATAAAAGGGAAAACATCAAACATGCTCACAAAAAGCTAAATGTCAAACAACAGAAGCCATCCACAAATAAACATGAAGAATTAACAGCTGATGAACCCAAGAAGAAATCAACTGATGGCTCAGCTAGTCAGAAAAAGACCAAAAGAAGGGTGAAGAAGAAAATTCTGAGAAATATTGCAAATGGTGTGATATGAAGAATCACAGCACTGATGAATGCTACTTCAGTAGTTACTGTTCCATTTGCAACATGAACAATCACATGACTGATGACTGTTTCTTCAACAAACATTGTGCCATATGTGACAAAAATAACCATTCTACTCAGGAATGTTATTTTAATAAGAAGAACAAGAAAAAGAGCAACAAGAAATCACAAGGTGCATCATCAGGCTCAGAAAGTGACAAAGAGACAAAGCCTGAGAAGGAAAAACAAAGATTCAAAGAAAAGATCATCTGTTGCTGACAAGACTGTGAAGAAGAAAATGCCAACACAGGCTAAGACACCTCATAAAAAGGTGGATTTGTCTGATAAACAACCGGAAGCTGTTGATGATTTCTTTGACAACTTTGATAAAGGAACTCCTGTGTCTCAATCAAAACAGAAAGATAAAGAAACCTTCAAGACTACAGGATCTTCTTCAAAGTTAAGATACCAACCAAAACAAGCTAAGTTGAAGAAAGACTCAGATAAGCATGAAGACACTCAGAAACCCGAATCATCTTCAATAGAATCATCTCACAAACATCAGATCAAAAAGAAACAACTAATAATGAAACTTCACGATTAATTCATGAAGGAGTAACTATTGTTGACACAACTGGCAAATCCAAGACAATTAAGCCTTGGGTTGTCAATTCTAATTAGTTTTCTTTTGTTGTGCAGGAACAATTATGGAGAGCTGACAACAAGTGGTATGTTGACAGTGGTTGTTCCAGACATATGACAGGGAACTGTGCACTTCTCCATGACTTCAAACATAAACATGCCTCTTATGTGGCATTTGGTGGGGATAAGAAGGGAGGTAAAATTGTTGGTGAGGGAATGGTAACTAATGGTGTGTTAACATTTGAAAAGTAAATTACTGTGAAAATTTGCAGTATAATTTACTTAGTGTTTCCCAAATTTGTGATCAAAATTATTTAACACTATTTGATAACACTAACTGTTACATTCTTAAGCAAGGTTTTACAGTTCCAGAAGACTGGATCTTCTTAAAGCATCAAGAAAAGGCAACACATATATATTGGATATGAACAACACAACACTCACAAATCATGAGACATGCCTGCTGTCCAAATCTTCCGAAGATGAATCTCAATTGTGGCATAGAAGGCTTGTCCATTCCAACATGAAGAACATGAATAAATTGGTGAAAAATGACTTAGTCATTGGATTACCAAAGAAAGAATTTCATTGTTCTAATCACTGTTCTTCATGTTATAAAGGAAAACAACACAGAGTGTCTCACAAATCCAAAACAATCAACACAAACACTACACCACTCAAATTGCTTCACATGGATCTCTTTGGTCCAACCAATGTGCTGAGCATTGGAAAAAGGCAATATTGTTTGGTGATAGTTGATGATTTCACTAGATTTACTTGGGCCTTTTTCTTAAACATAAAAGTGAAACATCTGAAACATTAATGGATTTTGTAATCAAGATTGAGAATCAACTTGATTTAAAAGTTAAAGTTTTTAGGAGTGACAATGGAACTGAATTTGTTAATGCTGATTTGGATTCTTTTTGCAGGACTAAAGGCATAGCTAGACAATTCAGTGCCCCAAGAACTCCTCAACAAAATGGAGTGGCTGAAAGGAGAAATCGAACACTGATAGAAGCAGCCAGAACAATGCTAGCTGATTCTCAGTTGCCCATTACATTCTGGGCAGAAGCTGTGAATACAGCTTGCAATGTTCAAAATAGAACATTGATAGTCAAAGAACATAATAAAACACCCTATGAACTCTTATTTAAAAGAAAGCCTTTTATAGGATATCTTAGAGCTTTTGGGTGTCATGTGTCTGTTTTAAATACTAAAGAACAATTGGGAAAATTTTCTGAAAAAGCCTATGATGGTTTCTTTGTTGGATATTCATCCACTTCTAAATCATACAGGGTGTACATTCCAGAACATAACATAGTTGAAGAAACTCCCAATGTTTCTTTTGATGAATCCATGTTTACTACCAATGTAAAAGGATCATCTTGGTTATTTGATATAGATGCATTAACAGAATCATTTAACACTGGTTACTTGATCAATGCAGGTGCTGCGGATACATGTTATCCCTTTGTGCCCCCAAGTGTGAATGAAGTGCCTTTAACAGCTGATCCACCAAGAGCACATGTGCCACCTGAACCACAGCAAAGATCAAGTCAGCAGCATGAAGCTATTTCTGGAGAAGCAACCTCTTCATCCCCAGCACATGTAAATTCATCAGCAGATGTTCCCTCATCCGTAGATGTCACTACTGATGCTAGAAATGAAGAGGCAGTCATCCAACCACCATTACCAGCTGACCAACATTGTTCATCCGTGGATGATGTACCTCCTACGGAAGTACAAAATACTGCTTCCGTAGAACTTCCTGCGGAAGAACAAAATACTGCTTCCGTAGAACTTCCTGCGGAAGAACAAAATACTGCTTCCGTAGAACTTCCTGCGGAAGAAGACAAAGCAGCCAATCTAACACCAGCTGATCCTAACGACCATGAGTCTTTTGATTATTTCATCGACTCAACTTCTCAGCTAACACCATCTGCTTCAATGGGCTTCTCAAACTTAGACTCCACAGTTCAAGTTGATGCTGTTTCAACAAGCAGAGTACACAAATCTCATCCAACAGACAACATCATTGGGGACCTGCATGCCAGAACCACAAGGAGCAAAGGAGGTGTGGCAAACATTTGTTTGTTCACCTGTTTTTTATCTCAAACAGTCCCTGCAAACATCACAGCTGCTCTGAAAGACAACAGCTGGATTGAGGCCATGCAAGAAGAGTTGCAACAATTTAGAAAACAGAAAGTGTGGACTCTTGTCGATTTGCCTTCAGGTCAACATCCAATTGGCACAAGATGGCTTTTCAAGAACAAACTGGATGACAGAGGTATCATAGTAAGAAACAAGGCCAGACTCATTGCACAGGGATACACCCAGGAAGAAGGAATAGACTATGATGAAGTCTTTGCCCCAGTTGCAAGGATTGAAGCTATACGAGTCTTCCTAGCCTATGCAGCATTCAAGAAGTTCACAGTCTATCAGATGGATGTCAAGTGTGCTTTCCTTTATGGGAAAATTGATGAAGAAGTCTATGTGGCACAACCCCCTGGTTTTGAAGACCCTGATTATCCACATAGAGTATACAAGCTTGACAAAGCCTTGTATGGTCTTCATCAAGCACCCAGAAAGTGGTATGATACACTATCATCCTTCCTGCTGAAGAATGGGTACAAGAGAGGAACTATTGACCAGACACTCTTCCTCAAACAAGAGCATCAAGATCTTTTGGTTGTTCAAATATATGTTGATGACATCATATTTGGATCCACCAATAAGACGCTGTGTCAAAGCTTTGAAGACTTAATGAAATCTGAATTTCAGATGAGCTCCATGGGAGAATTGACTTTCTTCCTTGGCCTACAAGTTCATCAGAAACCAGATGGCATTTTCATTAATCAAGAGAAGTACATTCATCAAATTTTGAAGAAGTACAATCTTGCTGATTCCACTTCCTGCAAGACACCAGCATCAACAATAGACAAGATTGTACCTGACCCTGCTGGCAAATCCGTAGATCAAAGATTGTACAGATCTATGATCGGTTCTTTAATGTATCTAACTGCCAGTAGACCTGACATAATGTTTGCTGTTTGTGTTTGTGCCAGGTATCAATCAGACCCAAAGGAGTCACATTTGAATGCTGTAAAGAGAATTTTCAGATATCTGAAAGGCAAACCTGCATTGGGACTTTGGTATCCCAAAGATGGAGATTTTAGCCTCTACTCATACTCAGATAGTGACTATGGAGGGTGCAACAACAACAGAAAATCCACAACTGGTGGATGTCAATTTTTAGGACCAAGACTTGTTTCATGGCAGTGCAAGAAGCAAACAAATGTATCTGTATCCACGGCTGAAGCAGAGTACATAGCTGCTTCAGCAGGTTGCTCTCAAGTACTTTGGTTGCAAAACCAATTACTTGATTATGGTTACAATTTCCTTCATACACCAATTCATATTGATAATTCAGCTGCTATGTTTATAACTGCTAACCCAGTTCAACATAGTAAAACAAAACATATAGAAATCAGATACCATTTTCTGAGAGATTGCTCTGAAAAGGGCCTAATCAAGTTAGTCAAAGTAGACACAACCAATCAGCTTGCTGATTTGTTTACTAAAGCATTTGATTCTGTTAGATTCAATTTTCTGATAGAATCTTTAGGAATGATTAACTTAGAATAACTCAACAAAAGCATATGATTGACTTTGTGAAGAGAAATCGTTGAGGATAACTTAAGTGTCTGTTAGAACATCTATACATGCATTATATATGGGAAATGATAGTAGACTATACTTGGCTATTAAACAACCACTCTATCTGACTTATATCATACTGATATGTGAGTAGGTTCAACTTGAGTGGAAACAAAGCTAAGAGTATGCCCAACTAAAAACATGAGGTAACTGTCTGTGAGGATTCCATTTGAGAATCATGAAAGTATGTTCTCTCCTGCTGTGATCAAATCACTTACACAAGCACACTATGTAAAATACTTTATAATACTCTATCTTTGCGAAGTCATATTCCCTCTGTTTTGTGTGAACAAAGACCTGGGAATGTGATTAACAAGTGTGATCTTCATTCTCCCTCTGTTTTGTGTCAACAAAGACCTGGGTTAAAGTTCACCTCTGTTTTACGAAAGTAAAGACCTGGTGACTATGAAGATCATATTTCAGCTCTAAAACGGAATCACTTGTGATTCATTGAACATCAAGCTCAAGAGCTATCACATCAAAGCATTCATGAGACTGAACATTGTCTCAAGATAGAACTTATAACTTAATGTACATAGTCATTAAGTGTGGAATGTAGTGATTTGCCTCATCTACGGAAGACATACTCTAACGATAATTGAATGTGGGACTCATGATTGCTACTGATTAACAAACTTCACAACATGATAAATTGCATGCCTAGTTGATACAACACTCATGTTTGAATTTAAGTGGATTTATATACTTGCAATCTGATATGTGCTGAATCAACTAACTACATCAGCAGAAGCCAATTTATAGTATGATCCTTCTATATATATATGCATGCATGTACCTGTTTCACAGATGCTTAATTGTTATTTCAACAGAATTTCTCTCATTTAGAATGTCATAAGCCTGTCATGCCTGTTCACAACTTAAATTTATGATGAATGCAACAGTTTCACATTAATCATAAATTTAGGGGGAGTAGTTCATGCATGAAAAACAAACAATAAAAGCTGATAATTGATCTGACTTATTTTGAAGGAATTGGAACTTGAGCACTAACTTGAATACAGGATACAGGAAACTTGCTTCCCCGTACTTAATTGCCATGGAAATAAAGACAACAATGTCCAACATCAATATTTGATTCTACTATGTAGATATCATACATTTAAAGTTCTCAAAACTTTAAGTTCCGCAGAAGTTTCAGTAATACTTCTCATCCGTAGAAGTAACAGTGAAATTTCTGCATCCGCAGAAGTTTCAGTAATACTTCTCATCCGTAGAAGTAACAGAGAAATTTCTGCATCCGCAGAAGTCACAGTAATACCGCTCATCCGTAGAAGTATTATGTGATCTCTGATTCAGCAGCAAAACAAGCAAAACAAAACAAATGCATTATGTGAACTTACATCCATGTAAAGTTCCGCAGATGTTGACATCCGCAGATGTTGACATCCGCAGAAGTCAAGGTTCCGCAGATGTTCTGCGGAAGAGATAATGCATTCTAAACACTTGGGATATGAAAAGGAATAAATGGAAGTGGGTCCAACATAGGAATAAATGAAAGTGGGCCCAACGTAATGTGAGCCCAACATAATTAATAAAAGAAGTTAATTTGTTGGACTACAAATAAGGTGTCTGACTCTTAAAATTCATTTCACTTTTACAGAGCACTTTTTCAGATTAACCTAGAAAATCGCACTTTTTCCCCCTTTTCAAAATTTCAAAATATCAACATTATCCAGTAACCGATTACAGTTACTGCAAAGGTAAATCATGTCTTAAACATCGATACGGAACTGGTTAATCGATTATTGTCATTCAACGATTCAACTGCGTGGTCTCTAACTTGATTTTCTTTGCAGATGGCGAATAGATTTGCTAAGGAGCATAATGTGTGCGCATACTTGAACGCTGATGATCCAGCGGCGGAAGGATGTCGAGATATCATCAGATATCTCCGACGATCCAGGCTCTTCTACGCCTTGACGGCTGAGCCTGTGATTCATCAGTCGCACATAATCGGATTTTGGAATTCAGCTCGAGTGGAAGAACAAAACAATGAGGAGGTCATAGTGGCTGAAGTTCTGGGTCAGCGTCTTCGAGTGAATGAAAGCACCTTACGAAGATGCTTGGAACTCGGAGATAGAGAGATAGGTCACCCGGACGTTTTCGAGAATGAATACATAGAAAAGGTATTCAATCTCATGGGGTACGATGGTGATTATGAGAAAGGAGAAATAAAGAAGGGTAGGCTGTGCAAACCATACAGTTCTTATGTCACACCTACCTGAAGTGCATGTCTAACAGGAAGTCGGGGTTAGACAGATTTTCTCGACACATCTCATCAGGAATTATTGGGGTGTTCGAGGGGAGAATCTACAATTATGCAAGATACATCTTCAACTGTCTGTGCGAGCAAGTCAAATTGCAAAAGACTGAGAAGATGTACATGTTCCCCAGATTCCTGCAATTGGTGATTAACTCAGAGCTCCCAAGCTTGAACAGGGTTGGAGAAGTATTTGTTCAAGCTCACCTGAACAAATCGGTGCTGAATAAACTTAGTGGAAAATATGAGGGTCCTGACATGCCTATGTTTGCTCATGTTATTGATCCACAAGCTGATCTGCCACAAGAGTTGGCGTGGGAAGATGAAGCTGATACATCTGCTGATTCTGCTCAATCCTCTCACTCACCACACCAAACACCGCAACACCAACAACAATCACCAATCCAAACACCACCACTACAACATGCATCATCCAGCCAATCATCCACTCAACAACAACAATCACCATCAAGCCTTAACACCCAACCAATCTCCCCAATTCAACCACACCAATCACCTGTTCTGATATCATCATCTTCATCTCATCACACACAACCATACTCTCCACTCCAAATCCAATCACCCATACAACCACCACCAGAATCCCAAAAACCCTAATCACCGGAAAGTGCTGAGACTGAACCACTTGAGGTGACTGAGTCTGTACACTCTGTACACTCAGGTGACACCGAATTACTATCTGAAGCCAGCACTGTTCCTTTCTCTCCAACTCACACAGATGAACAACATTCATCAGCTAATACCGAGCCAATACCTGCTGATGAACCCGGGGAGACTCAAGCTTCTGCTCAGGATGTCACTGCTTATAATGAAGATGACTTAAGTGACAGTGACATCCCTGTAAGCAAAAGCTTTCTGGTGGCAAAATATAACAAGTTGGTGCTTAAATCCAACAAGAGAAAACAAAGAATAGTGGAGCTATACGGAGTCATCCAAGAAAAGGATGAAGAACTAACAAAGAAGGATGCCAGTTTGAAAAGGATGAGAGAAGATGCCCAATGCAACAATGAAATTATTGATGCATTGTTCAAAACAAAACGGGAGCTGGAGGCATCTTTGAAACAAGAGCAAAATGAAAAGGCCGAGCTAATAAAACAAAAGGATCTGGAAATAGAGAGCCTGAAGAGAAAGCTATCTGATTTGAAAACAAAAGTGGATTCCAGTGCTGAACCAGAAAAACAATCGGGTAGAGCTACTAAGCCGCTGATATCCTACACCCGAAAAAGAAAATACTTCGGAGCCACACAAAAGAAACCAGAAGAAGAAAGCTCCCCAAAGAAATCAAAAGTTCCATCTCCTGATCCTACACCTTCAGTAGAAGTATCTGCTGTGAAGGTATCTTCCGGAGAAGAAGAAGAAAGTGACAAAGAATGGGAGGAATTAACGAGGATGGAGTCTCCCACTGCTGATAAGGGTGGAAAGGCCGATGACCTTCTAACAACTGCTGATATCTTAGAAGAGAGGCCTGACTCCAGCATGTTTATGACCCTCATCAACCATGGGTTTCCGTATGACATGGTTGAGAGGATGAACACTTCAGAGATGACCAAAGTGCTGAAAGAATTTGAGATTGCAAGATTCATAATCCCAGACTGTGATTATGAAGCATTTACAACATTCCAGTCTGTGGAGAAGATAAGGAAAGAATTGGGCCACTGTGACACAGCAAAACTCTCAAAGTACAACATGACCTGCTGGTTACAGGGGCACAATTACAAGCCACATGAACTTAAAGGAAGAACTACTGGTGAGCTGCGGAGGATGATGGAGCATGTAATGAAGGTGGAGCTGGAAACAGGTGTAAAATTCAGAACAACAGCTCCTCATCCTACTGATGACAAACAAAGCAAAGCATCTGCTGATCCAATCACTGTGGAACCCAAGGATCAGCATAAAGCTAAAGATAAGCTCATCAGGGAACCAAGGGAAGTCATTCCAGGCAAAGTATGGCCCCTTGGTACCACTGTCAGAGAAATCACTGATCAGAAGTCCACTCTGATTCAGTTGATTGATCACATCACAACTCCCAACTCAGCTGAAGAAAATAAAATAATGGCGTGGAAATATGATCAGGAGTGGGATCGTGCAGTGATTAAAAGGACATCAGGAAGAGTTGAACACTTCCGTGATGTGTTTTCAGTGCTCTGCCTTCCTGAAAATGATTTAAAGGACCTGCAAAGCCTTACTTTGACAAATTATCCAATACATCCAAGGGCAGGGACTTCTCAAGCAGAGTGGGTCAACTGAAAACAAGGTTCAAAGATGATGTGATCATAGGAGCTAAAAGAGATGATGATGCTCACAAACGAATAACTCATGGGCAGAAAGATCCAAGTCCAATGCCTCTGACTCAGTAGATGATGAATTTCTGAAGAGGGTTGGATATAACAACAGAACATCAGCAGCCATCAAACGCATTGAAGGAACTCAATACACACTCCCTATCACTGAGTGGGGATATGTAGAGAGGACAAAAGAGCTGGTGCTGATGAGAAATGCAGAGAACAAACGTGCAGAAAATATCAGGATCTTTGATCCTGCGGAGATCAAGTTACTTCATCCAAGCTACACTTCTTACCTTCATGACAAATTCTTTCCGAAGCTGAGTAATGAAGCAGCTCAAATGATCTGTTCCTGCTTGTACACATGATCCAAGTCATCGACAAACTTCATGCAAAAGCCTACAAACGACGAAGACATAATGCAGGCTTGCTGAAGGGAACAGAATATGAAGAAGTCTCAGAACTTCGTCTCTCCGAACAAGATGAACTTGAAATAGTGAAGAATGACCGAGTATTGGAGACTCTCACTACAGAAGAGGATGTTCTGGGACTTGGCTACGAGACTCTGAAGAAGATCAGCAAAATGGAGATTAAATACAAGTATGATGATCAAAAGGCAGCTGTATCTTACTTCTACAACAAAATTATATCAAGAGTCAAGGAGCTAGCAGTGTTGAAAGACTGATTACAAGGAGCTAAGCCTAAGGGGGAGTATTGTTAGGTCTAGATTGTATAGGACTAGATCAATTTTGTATAGGCTTAGTACTTGAAAATCAAGTCTTGTAATTAACATTTGTAACAGTCAAAATATATATATATGTGATTTGAATCTATAGGTTAACCCCATATATGTATGTGTGTTGATTTGTGCTTTGACAGGAGAAACAATATTCTTGGGATGGATTTGAGAAAACTGACCAAGTGTAGGAAACATCTACGGATGAACAATTTTGTTAATCCGTAGATATGTTTCATACAAGACCAAATGACCAAGTGTAAGTTCCTACGGATGATCAAGTTCCATGAAGTGAACTCCTACGGAAGGAGGATTATCTACGGAAGAACAACATTCCTACGGAAAAGCAAATCTCCTACGGAAGAACAGAAGATCTGCGGAAAGCAAGACTTCTGCGGAAGACCATTATACTTGTGTGATTATCAATTCCAAGAAGTCAAACAAGTCAACAAGATCAACAACAAATTCCGAGAGATCCGGTGTTTCCTTAACCGACTCAAATCATCTATAAATATGAGTCCTAGGTTTCACATCTCGGTGAACACAATCAATCAATATTACGGCTGTCAAGTTACACCATTGTGCAACCCTAATCGCCGTCGAATCAACATCAACATTATTTGATACACTGTATTCGATTGTTTATAGTATTCATTATTATTCTTTTGTAATCATTGCGTTATAATTAATGAAATACATTTGAATTAATATAGAATTCATGTTTATTGTGTTTCTGTGGTTGTGTTCATAATTGATCATTATAACAATTAAACGTCAATTAATGATAATTCCGCGATCATTAAATTGATTTATTTTAATACTGATAATTCCTGAATTGCGATCCTTGGATTCACAGTAACAAACCCCAATGCTCAAGTCAAAGCCATCACCACAAGGAGTGGCAAAACCACTTAAGGTGATGCACCTGTATTACAGCCCATCCTTGAAGAAATAGAACTTGAGACACCACGTAATACAAGTGACAAGCAAAAGCAACCTGTCATTGTTGAAGAACCAGCTAAGAAATACGTACCACCACCACCTTATGTTCCACCACCTCCATATCCCTGTCGTCTGAGACAACAACGAAATGGAGGCACAATATGGCAAATTTCTGGGATTGTTCAAACAACTCCATATTAATCTGCCATTGGTGGAAGCCTTAGCCCAATGCCAAATTATGCTAAGTTTTTAAAAGGTGTATTGTCAAACAAGAAGAAACTGGAAGAGTTATCACATGTAGTTTTGAATGAGAAATGCTCAGCAGTTCTTCAAAACAAACTACCTCAAAAGATGACTGATCCAGGGAGTTTTACCATACCTTGCCTAATAGGAAATCTTTCTGTCAGCAACGCGTTAGCCGATTTAAGTGCTAGTATTAACCTCATGCCTTATGCAGTTTTTGAAAAATTAAACTTAGGTGAGCCTAGACCTACTCGTATGAGCATCCAATTAGCTGACCGTTCTGTCAAATATCCGAGGGGCATTGTTGAAAATCTCTTAGTTAAAATCGACAA
Organism: Flaveria linearis; assembly: GCA_024085815.1. Taxonomy (NCBI): domain Eukaryota; kingdom Viridiplantae; phylum Streptophyta; class Magnoliopsida; order Asterales; family Asteraceae; genus Flaveria; species Flaveria linearis. The sequence continues at coordinate 53,409 of JABSNV010000729.1, forward strand.
GTTCGTATTTCCCGTTGATTTTGTGATCCTCGACATGGATGAGGATAAGAATGTTCCTCTCATCTTAGGTCGACCTTTCTTAGCAACCGCTCGAGCCCTCATTGATGTTTGCACTGGCAAACTCACACTCCGAGTGGATGAGGAGGAAGTGACATTCGACATAGGACAATCCATGAAACATCCTCAACATCATGACGATTCACTCTATTATATTGATGTTTGCGACTCAATCATAAGCTGTCATCTGAAGAACACTCGTCAAATTGAAGCCTGCGATACTCAATTAATAGAAATCCAAACCACTGAACCCGTCTGTGAGCACCAAATCATCCCAGAACTCGAAGTGGACGAAATATCATCTTGTCAAGAAGCGTTTGAGATCATCGATCAAGAATTAGAACCTAAAGCCAAACCTTCCATCGAAGACCCTCCTGCTTTAGAACTCAAGGAACTTCCATCTCATCTCGAATATGCTTTTCTTGAAAATACCTCTCAGCTTCCTGTCATAATCTCATCCGCCCTATCAAAAGATGAGAAGAATAAATTGCTCAATGTGCTGAAGGCACATAAACGAGCAATTGCATGGAAAATCATGGACATCAAGGGAATCAATCCATCCTTTTGCACTCACAAAATATTGATGGAGGAGGACTTCAAATCCGTCATTCAACCTCAAAGACGTTTAAATCCGAGCATGCAAGAGGTGGTGAAGAAAGAAGTAATCAAACTGCTAGATGCCGGTTTGATTTACCCTATTTCTGATTCGCCTTGGGTCAGTCCCGTCCAAGTTGTTCCAAAGAAAGGAGGAATGACTGTAGTAACTAACGAAAAGAATGAGCTTATTCCAACTCGTACGGTTACATGTTGGAGAGTTTGCATCGATTATCGCAAACTCAATGACGCCACAAGAAAGGATCACTTTCCTTTACCTTTCATTGACCAAATGCTCGAGAGACTCTCTGGAAAAATGTTCTATTGTTTCCTCAATGGTTTCTCAGGGTACTTTCAAATTCCTATTGCTCCCGAAGATCAAGAGAAAACGACATTCACCTGTCCATATGGCACTTTTGCGTATCGACGAATGCCGTTTGGATTGTGTAATGCTCCTGCTACATTTCAAAGATGCATGGTAGCAATTTTTTATGACATGATTAAACACTCAATGGAAGTTTTCATGGATGATTTCTCAGTCTTTGGAAACTCATTCGAACAATGTCTTGAAAATCTGGAAAAAATGCTGGTCAGATGCGAGGACTCTAACCTTGTTCTAAATTGGGAAAAGTGTCATTTCATGGTTACTGAAGGAATAGTGTTGGGACACAAGATCTCTTGAGCAGGCCTCGAAGTTGATCAAGCTAAAGTGGACATTATTTCCAAACTGCCATATCCCACAACCGTGAAAGAAATTAGAAGCTTCCTAGGTCACGCAGGATTCTATCGCCTTTTCATTAAAGACTTTTCAAAAATCGCACGACCGATGACTCAACTTCTTAAGAAAGATGCAAAATTCGTGTTTTCTAACGAATGCATCAGTGCATTTGATCTGTTAAAAGATAGGTTGGTCACCGCTCCAATTATGGTTTCCCCAGATTAGACGTTACCATTTGAACTCATGTGCGATGCAAGCGATTTTGCGGTAGGAGCCGTGTTAGGACAAAGGAAAGACAAGCAATTCCACCCAATTCACTATGCGAGCAAGACCTTAAACGACGCACAAGAAAACTACACAACCACCGAGAAAGAACTTCTCGCAGTAGTTTTCGCATTTGACAAATTCCGCTTGTATCTAGTCCTGTCAAAAACAGTCGTCTACACCGATCATGCAGCCCTACGTTATCTGTTCAACAAACAAGATGCAAAGCCAAGATTGATACGATGGATACTTCTGCTTCAAGAATTCGACATTGAGATTCGTGACAAGAAAGGAGCAGAAAATCTTGCGGCTGATCATCTTTCGCGTCTTGAAGATTCAAACCATCCACAAACCGAGGAATTCAAAATAAACGATAATTTCCCTCACGAATTCCTTTTGAACATCCAATCTTCAATCGATGAGTATCCTTGGTTTTCCGACTTCGCAAACTATTTGGCAAGCGGACTCTAAAAAGAATGACTTATCAGCAAAAGAAGAAATTCTTTACTGATATTAAATATTACTATTGGAAAGATCCATACCTATTCAGAATCGGTGCAGACCAACTCATTCGAAGATGCGTATACGGAAGTGAAGCGGAACAGATCCTAAGGCACTGTCATGAAGGACCCACAGGAGGCCACCATGGAGCAACTCTAACAGCCAAAAAGGTCTTCGATTCTGGATTCTATTGGCCAACGATCTTCAAGTATGCTCACAACATGGTACGCACCTATGATGCACGTCAAAGAGCAACCAACATCTCGACACGGGATGAGATGCCTCAGAAACCCGTTCAAGTATGCGAGGTATTTGATGTATGGGGTATTGATTTCATGGGGCCATTCCCGGTATCATTTGAAAATCGTTACATCTTAGTAGCAGTTGACTATGTCTCAAAATGGGCCGAAGCTCAAGCCCTGCCCACCAACGATGCAAGAAATGTTGTCAGATTCCTTAAGAAATTATTCTCTCGTTTTGGTACCCCCAAGGCTTTGATTAGTGATCGAGGAACCCATTTTTGTAACAACCAGCTCGAAAGAGCAATGGCCCGTTATGGAGTAAATCATCGCTTTACAACCGCTTATCATCCACAAGCGAATGGGCAAGCGGAGGTCACTAATCGAGGTATCAAACGAATCCTAGAAAAAACCGTAGGACAAAATCACAAGGACTAGTCTGCCAAGCTAGACGATGCATTATGGGCTTTTCGAACAGCCTTTAAGACTCCCATTGGCACAACACCGTTTAAACTCGTTTATGGGAAGTCGTGTCATCTACCTGTGAAATTGGAACATAAAGCCTATTGGGCACTCAAAGCAGCAAACTTAGACCAAGGCCTTGCAGGAAAGAATCGATTTCTACAAATCCATGAACTTGAGGAACTGAGAGAACAAGCATACGAAAACGCTAGGGTTTACAAGGAAAGATAAGGAAATTCCACGACTCTCGTTTAAGGAGCACTAAACGATTTTGTATGGGGGAACGTGTCTTACTGTATAACTCTTGCTTACGTCTGTTTCTCGGAAAGTTAAAATCACGTTGGTCTGGACCTTACACGATTAAAAATGTGTTTCCAAATGGTGCAATCGAAATTGACAACCACGACGGTTTAAGTTTCAAAGTGAATGGACATCGTTTAAAGCCATATAACGATGGGCCAACCAAGATTTTCTCGGAGGAATTACACCTCCGCCCCGACGAGGATTAAGTGTGGGGAAGGGTCGCGCCGAAGACCCGAAACGAAAACACGGCACCTGTACATAGATTTTATTTCAAATTTTAGCTTTTTGTAGGACTCCCAAGCACAAGCACGGGGCCGTGCCCCACCAAGCACGCCCCCGTGCCTCTGACAAATTTTTTCCATGATCTCCGCTGACGACTCTGGAACGTTGCAGGACGAATTTAAGGCGACTTCTGACAAGCACGGGGCCGTGCCTACCCAAGCATGCCCCCGTGATCAACTTTGCAGACTTGTGTATAAATACCACACTTGTTTCAAGCTTTCATCACACCCAATTCTGCTCAAAATCCCATGAAGAAAAGATGAAAGAATCCAGTCAAGGAAGTTCTAATTGGAATCCTGCAACGAAGCCTCGAACTGAAACGAGAGAACCAACAACTCAAGAGTATTTCTTTAAGCTCCATGAGCTGATCAAGAAATTGACGGAGATGAATCTCACCGCAACTCAACGCTTGGCTGAACTCATCCAGAAAGTTCAGGACATGAGCGAGGAGCTTGTTTCCATCAACCGTCGGCTCTCGAAACTTAGCAACCGCACTTCGCACTACCCTATCCCGACCCTTCCACACGAAATGTGTGGAGGCTTCTTCTAGAGGCATTCCGTAAAGGGTCATGTGCGCTAGTGCGCGTTAAGGAGTCTGGTTTTGCAGTTTCAGATTCCCGGTTATTAACGTATTATGTAATCGTAGAAGATAGGAAAATGTATTTGTCGCTTGGTTTGCTTATTTGAATTCTAGAACTAATTTCGTAACTTCTCTGATGAATTGGACGTGTCAAAACTTAGCCGGGTAAATTACGCAACGCGCGAAATTGAAAAACGGAACAACAAAATACTGAACCGAGACTGCACAAGGCAATCACGGCCCCGTGACCCAACAAGCACGCCCCCGTGATGACAAATTTTCGACAAAATCTGACTTGTTTCAGCATTTTGTCTTGTTCCCCATCAATGACTAGTGATAAAGCCCGATTTTTTGACCTGCAACTTCATTTCTTCTTCATTTTGTTATCAATTTTTTTCAATTCTTCCTTCTTGTTTTCAAGCATCATTTCAAGAAGATAATCAAGAGGTTAGTATGTCATTTTCCATGATTATGGTAGCCATTTGCATGTATTTAGTTGATTAGGTCTCTAAACAACCGAAATCCTAATGATTATATGTAAAAGCTTGTGCTTAAACGTTATGGAATTATGAATGCTTTATGCCTCTTTGTTTATGTTCTCTTGAAAGTTGATTAGTGTTAATTAGTTTGATTAGTTAGTAATTAGTGTTAAATGTCATTTTCCATAGAATTAGTGTTAGTGTTAGTATGTTTCCCGTTAGTGTTTAAAAGACTATCTTCATAATGTGTGGTGATTTCTTTGTTAATCATGTTCAAGATACAAGAATTGGTAAGTAGTGTTGAAACATTATATATTTTTGTCTTGAATTATTAACAATTGATAAAAATGTTTAACGTATAATCTTTGGTTTTTCAAGCAAGAAAATGACAAATTTATGCTTAATCAAGAATTTACAAACAAAACCACATTGGCTCGAGTTGAAATTTCATAATTCAAAATGTTAACCGCACCCCCACGTTTCAAGAGGCACACCCCCATGTTTGACAAATTTTTCTTAAAAAGCAACCGTGTCAACTATTTTTCAACACAAATTGATAAAAAGGGGTAACGTGGCTTTTGAAAATCAATCTTTCCCCTAAAATAGATAGTTTATTTCAAAAAAAAATCTGTTTTGTTTATATTAACTGATTTGTCCAAATTTCAGGATCATGAACCATCCATACTTGCAATTTGGAGGAAACCGTGAAAGATGGTATCGTGATCGATTGCAAAGGCTCTTGCAAAGGGCCGAAAGGTCACATTTGCAAGCCGATGAAGAAACCTTGGCGGCTGTCGGACAGCTCGAAAGATATAACAATTTATTGAGTATCCAGTGGAAGCGGTTGTTTTCACAAAACAGGCCTTCCATTTATGAACTAACTCTTGAATTTTTAGCATCTTTCAGATTTAGCATGAAAGACTCCGACCCTTGGGATGAGGAAGCAGTTACATTCAGACTGGGTGGACATTGGCGAAAAACATCCATCGCTTTGTTTGGTGTCTATCTAGGAATATATACAGAATAGGAAATGGAGGAGGAAGCAATCTCCGGAATGCCAGCTTATCATACATTTCCAGATGAGGAAAGTAGGGACGCAGAAAGCGACGCCATGAGAAAGACATTTTGGGAGAAGATTGGAACAGGGGCATTCAACTCAAGTAAAACCAAGAGTAGTCAGATTCGGGACCCATTGCTACGATACATACATCGGTTGCTTAGCCATTCGATAACAGCTCGTGGACAAAGCGAGGGAGTTGTTAGTTTGAGAGACTTGTTTATCTTATACTGTATGACTAATCATTTGCCCTGCAACATTGGGTATTTGTTTTGTAACTTGTTTGCCAGGGATGCAACTGCTGGTGCCCCGACACCAATGTTTGGAGGAAGCTGGATCCTGAACTTGTACGAGAGTTATGGGTGTAACACGGAAGGAACCGAAGGAGTAATGCCAGGATTGTTGGACTTAAGCATTTGCACAAGCATGTACATGATCACAACCTTACCAAATGGACAACCGAGATTCATGGATAGAAAGGGACAAATCTGGGATCCGGCAGACCCCGAGGAGATTATCATGGATCTTGATATGCCAGCACATCATGAAGACGCCGGGCCTCCAGCTCACACGCCGGAGAATTTCCAACCATGTTAGACCTCTATGAAGCAATCCAGACCACCAGTGATCATGCAAGGAGATCATTCGAATACGCGCAACAAGCTTTCAACCGCGTCGAAAATCTAAACTCTCGAATGGACGACCTGAGCAATGATATCACATACATCAGAAACTGAATGTATCATGAGTGGGGGGATATCCCACCACAAATCCCTTGAAAATCCACATCACTTTCAGGGGCCGGGCACAGTCGTTTTGTGCCAATCTATCCTTTACTTTATGTCATTTTATTTTTATTTTGTGTGTTTAGGATTTTAATGCTTTCAATAAATGGATGATATTTCAGGTGATCCCGATGGTTCTTGCAAGCAAAGATACAAGTCAACTTCATAATATTTTGGGGAGTATCTCGTTTCCATTCCTTGTTTTTAATTTATCTATCACATTGGGGACAATGTGAATTTTAAGTGTGGGGATGGGATTAATCGAGACACATACTTAATACTTTGCTAAAAATAGGTCCAAATTGAAAATTTTGAACCAAATCACTTAACCATAAATTTTTGTGACACGAAGCCAAAATTTAAACAATTTTTGATAAACCAAATTATAAATATACGTTTTCGGGAAATAAATAAGTAAATAAAAGAAATCCAAATAAAAAATTGAAAATATTTTTTGTGATATCCTTAAAAGCAATAATCAAGTAAACATATGTAGTCATACAAAATGAAACACTCTTACCCAATTCCATCCATTTGTGAGTTTATTTTTGAGCCTTAAACAGCTTTTGCAAATATTTGCAATTTTACTTTCATTCTGGATTCAATTGAGAGTACCTCATGATACGTGTGATTAGAACTTGCTTTGGGTATACATTTCAAGACCTTAATTAGTATTTTCTGCATAAAAATGAGTTAGGTATTAGGAAACCCTTAACCATTCAAGCCCCAACCATTTTTTTTAATCTTACCTACCCGAACGTCAACCCTAGTTAGCCCCGTTGAGCCTAAACATTTTATTCTTTATCACCCGAATCACCAAGTCACTCAACCAAAAAGCCTTCAACAAAACCCATTTTTCGTTAAAGACACGATTTTGGTTTATTTTAAAATAAAAAAAAGAAAAAAAAGAAAAAAAAGAAAGAGAAAAAGAAAAATTTGGTCTTTTACCGGCAGACCTAAAAGAACTGGAATGCATTCTTTTGATTTTAATTTGCTTTGTTGCCTTCATCACGCAAAACCGGGACTTCCCCCGGAAATCCGCGAACAAATTTTCAACCTCACGTACGACGCAAGAAAGAAATGGCGAAAAAAGGAACAAGTTCCACCATTTTGTGGAATTTCAAAAAGCGCTATAAGAGACGGGTAAAAAGATACGAAAGGTGCCCGAATTGTGAAAATTGGTCACACGATGGAAAATGTAAAAAGAACCAAACTGAGTCTCAATACGAATACATGAAACTGATCCGATTGGGTGCTATTAGGCTTCAAGCCGAACGATCCTTACGAAAGGATAGTTTTGTGTATCTTCGAGTAAAGGATGAAGTAAGGTTTCTGAAAGCAAAATACGGTCTTGACAATCTGACCTTAAACGAGTCCTCAAGTTAGCATATCCCTTCTAGCTTGAAGTATTGTATAGGGAACTTTTTGCTGTTTCCTGGATTTATGTTAGAAAATAAGCCAAGACCGTCGTCTTTAGCATTTAGCCACTTTTTCCAAATATTCCATACCCCAGCCCGAGCCAAGTTACAACCCATGAAAGACCTAATGATTTATGCAGATAAATATCTAAGTAAGTGGAGAATTGATCCCTTAACAAGCATATGATTTCACACGTATTCATACTAGGCAATTGAGCGTATTAGTCATACTTCATCTTATGTATGATTCCATATATTTAGCCGAGTGTGAGTGCATCTTGTGAGAAGTGTGGATTTTACATGATTATATCTTTACTAACAATCCCATTGCTTGCTAGGATTTCATTCTATACGGGCCAAAAATGTTTGCATTTGGATGAAATAATTTTTACTTGCGTATTTCCCGAAAGACATATTTATCTTTTGATTTATTTGGTTCTTGGTGGAATTGTCATTTTAAGTGATTTTTGCTTGAGGACAAGCAAAGTTTAAGTGTGGGGATATTTAATGTGCTTCAAATTATACATATAAAACATATCAATTGCACATCAATTATTCTATAAACTCTTAATGAAAATGATGATTTGATACCTAAATCGTTCATATTGTGTTTTCAGGCTTGGAAAAGGCCAAGATGAACAAAAGAAGCATAAAAAAGAAGAAAATGAAGAAAACCAAGTTTGGAATTCAAGCATGGGGCCGTGCTTTATTTAGCACGCCCCCATGCCTTGCCTGAAACACACCCCTGTGCTAATTTGACACACCCCCGTGATTGGACATCTGACAGGACAAAAAGTACTGTTCCCCAAAGCAGTCATGGGGCCGTGCCCCAATAGTCACGGGGTCGTGCTTGGCCCTTTCACGGGGCCGTGCCCTATTTGTCACGGGGCTGTGCCCGACAACTCCTGCACGTACGAGCCGACCAACTTTCGTAAGCATTGTACTATCACGGGGCCGTGCCTTTTAGGCACGGGGCCGTGCTTAAACACTCTAGAAAGCCTATAAATAGGACTTCATTTGCAACTTTGAAGAGAGCTTTTTGGGAGGTGAAGTGCTGGTGTTCCCTCTCGGGAACCCAGCCTTTGGAGGTCCTTAGAAGGTTTTGGAGGTCCATTCAACACTTAGAAGAAGCTCGGGATCGTTTAACATCATCTATAGTGAATCATCGGTTTGATTGTTCTAATTTATGGATGATTTCATTACTATCTTCTATCTTTGTTGTTAGGTTCAAGCTTATTATGAGCTAAACTTCATTTGTTATCCTATTTAATGAAACTTATGTAATTTGTGATGAACTAATGGTGTGACAATATTGTGTTAATGTTATGGTGGTCTTGGGAAAACTTTCGATGGGTAGCACCTACATTTGAACAGGGGGTTATAAGTTTATGGTTTGTAATTGTGATTGTCATACACGGTTGAAAAACGTATGATCAACTTTTATTCATAACAATTATGGCTAATTAACTAGAGATGGTTATTAGAAATCATAAGACCTTAACTTTCTGATCATTTACGGGTTCCCTTTTATTAGTCTGAGAAATCTACAGTAATTGTTATGGTTTTCTAAAATTAATGGTATGTTAGAATAGAACTTGATCAACTCTCTTCTTACATTAAGTTATGTTTTCAGAAATCGTATGTCGAAAAGGACACAAAAGATTTACCTACATCACTAGGGCCTTGACCTAAGCAGTAAATCTCAACCTGTGTTGGTCCTGGTCACTACGGAGCGGATAGACGAGAAATCGCGCCAGCTCATCTTTATAAACATTAACATAATTACTTTAATCAATATCTTTAATCACACCACCATTCATCACAGTTGCATAAGTGTAATCTAAATTAGGATAACAGCCTCACTTCACTGAAAGAATCACCAAAAGTCTCAATCTATCTTTATCTATCTTTATTTATTGTTATTTTATTTAACTTATCATTTTCTAAATCAAAACTGATAGTCAATTATGAGGGTTGTTGAGTAGACTTAGTGTGTCCACGGATTGATACTCGGTTCTTACCAAAACTATATTACCTCACGATAGGTACACTTGCCTTTTGTGTGTGTAGTTAGTATTAGTAATAACCATCTAAAACTGAATCTGTGTGAAAAACTTTTATCAAAATATATATACTATCCACACGCATCAGTCATAGAAACACAAACAAACTACTTTAACAGAGTATCTATAGCTTCAATTAGATCTTTAGTAATGGTCAGTGTCAGCGATGACCTTTGACGCATTTCAATCCCCCTCAACTCGTTCTTTAAATATTTGTTCTTGAAAACGCATGTCCAAATCCTCCTTGAAGTATTTCATCAAATAATCATGTTTCAAAAGAACAATAATAATAATATTGTTATCAAAATTTGGACGATGACCACACAAAAAATGACATCAATATTAAATTATTAATAAATAACCTCTAGATTCCGTATCTGCTCCAAAGGTACCTATTCAGAGTATAGCTAAATTATTTCATGCTTACAGCCTTTCACAAATGATGGCTATTATTTCTGAAATACAAAATTAATGACAAAAGTTGTTGAAGCGATCTTCTTTTACATCTGATGAGCAACAAAGTGATTTTAAAAAACAAAACACAAAACAAAACACATAATTTGTAAAACCATAAAAGTTAATAGCATACCTTCTTGATTTTGCTTATGGAGGCATCTATGAAGTCTTGTAAAGACAAAATCCCAAATGTGTGACCCTGCAAGAAATAGTCATTTGGATGACATCAAAAACTATCATTTTTTGAAACTTGTAAAGAGATTGAAGTTGTTAATAATCATAGATTTGGTGTTAAACACAAATCTTGTAAACATATAACAATAATAAAACCAATTTTAACAATATAAATAAAGAAGCATGTTCTCAACTATTCAATTACCCTTTTAATACCCATGGACTCTGTAAAATCTTTTACATCACCATTGTTTTGTGATGCATAACAGAAATCTTCCTTTCTTTTTTTTTTCCAATTCTTGAATTGGAATCAACGTCACATCATTCAAATCCTAGACATTCATGAATTTTGGAAGTAAATCAAACACAACTTCCCCTAATTGATGACCTGCTCCTGAGTGATCAAAAATAGTTGTTCAAGAACAGCATTAGCAGAAATGTAAGAAATGGTACGTCATTAGTTTATTGCCATTTCTCACAAACACCTGCTATTTTGTATTTTCTATGCGTGTTAGTTTCTTGTGAATGACATTTTGACCTCAAACATTATTCAAATAATTCTTAGGATTCTCACTTACCGGATCGTGAATGATGGCATTTATGTCTTAAGAGCAAACATTGCTACAAAACCAAAACAGAACATACTTGTTGTCATCTTCAATCTGAATCTTTAAATCTAGGAGAAATGGTTGTTGCAAAATGAGACTATTATTGTTGCAAAATCGAACCCGGTGGAGGGAATCCAAAATCCTTGCAAAATCGAACCCGGTGGAACAAAATCACACCGATTCACCAAAAGTAACCCTATTTAAGTTCTAGGGCATGTAATTGATTCGTAAAGTACCTGATATTTGCTTCTCGAAATTCGAACAATGAATTGAATGCTCTTGATCAAATACCGGAGTGAAGCATTGCCAACATGTTTAGAAAGAAAGAAAATTAGGGCGAGAGAGAGAGAGTGTGTGTGGAACAAACAATCGATATGTTTGTTATATATAAAGGTTCAGTTCAGGGACGGTTACAACACAAACTGCTAAGATCGAGGGTGAGGAAACGTGTATCAAGGATGGCAACTGCCGGTAACTGCACTTTCATAACCACAACAGTTAACAGACTAGAATAACCGTTGAAAACCACCCTAGAACCATCATAACCGCTGAGTTTAAACGGTCAGGATTTGATTTCAGTTTGATCTAACGGTTCAGATGAGTTTTACCAGCTGTTACACTCATTGCTGTTAATATAATATAATAACATCAGGTTGCAAGGCTGTAATAAGATGAAGGTGCCTAAATGGAATAAACATCTTTAAGCAAATGAGGGCGGTCTCATATGTATTATTGCAACACGACGCGATTTTATTTATGGTGAATCTAATTAGTCGTTTTATGGCTAAACCAACTTAAGTGCATTATGCAACTGCAAAGAGAGTTGCAGGTACCTTGGATTTTGGAATATTTTATAGACGTGAGGGAGAAGAAGGCGCAATGAAGGTGTTTTTACAGATAGTGATATCGTAGGACTAATGGGTGAAAAGTTAACCTTGACACACAAAACTGTTACAAATTAAAGTTAGTATTTAAATTTATTATTACTATTTTTTTGCTTAATACCCAAATCTCTTATTTTACCCATACAACAGAGACCCTTTGTGTAAATATTAAGAAAAGTTTTTAGAAAAATATAAAAAAAATCATATTTTTTGACAGCCCATTAAAATGTTATTTTTTCCCAAATATTTCATACTATATTGCGAACCCAGTGCAGTGGCTTGCAAACTCACTCTATGACTAGAACTTAAACTGCACCTGAAACAAACTATTGACGTGTATTGTATATGAATTACTATTGACATGTATTGTATATAATTTTTAAGATTAGCAAAAAACACGCACACGCACCCACACGCACCTAAACGTTACTAATTAGAATTCAAATTCATTTATAAATCCTCGTATTCAAAGGTTTCGTAGCTACACGTCTTGCCCTGGCATTGCAATTGAGTAGCAAAGTTTTCGACTTGGGCACGAAGGTCAACAATGTCTTTATGGTTCTCCAGACCATCTTTCAGGATCCCCTTTGCCATTTTACCAAGCTCTCTCTGGATCGACCTCGTGATTAAAGCAGCTCTAAAGAGAAAGTCCCCCATCGTTTCAAAATCCGACTCCAAGCATCCTCGTGATGTCATTGCAGGTGTACCTGTTGCAAGTATATCATCAAGTCATCAACTTTGCCTAATGAAATAATCATGAAAAACAATGAAGGAAGCAAGATCTTTACTTACCAATTCTCACACCTCCAGGGACCATAGTCCCATGTTCATCAAATATGGGGATCTTGTTGACGCTAATGTGACACATGGCGCATACTTTCTCAAAGTTTTTACCGGTCAAACCAAAGTTTCTAAGGTCCCAAAGTAACATATGAGTGTCGGTCCCTCCTGTGACCAACTTGCAGTTTCTTCTGAGTAACGCAGATGCTAAAGCCTGAGCATTTTTCTTAACTTGTTGCATATATGCCTTGTACTCAGGTGTAGCCACTTGTTTTAAAGCAATCGCAAGGGCTGCAATATGATTATTATGTGGCCCGCCTTGAAGTGCAGAACATACAGCAAAATTTATCTTTTCTTCAAAGTCATACTTGTCACCACCATCACTTTGATTCACAAGCATGCCTCTTTTTATCGGCTTAGGACCCTTCCTGTAGAAAATAATCCCCCCTCGAGGGCCACGCAGACTTTTATGAGTAGTGGAAGTTACAATGTCACAGAATTCAAAAGGGCTTGCACATTCCTGCAAGATAACAATCACAAGATTATTAAAGGGGCGTTTGGCATTGTGTTTTAAAAGTGATTCTATGATATCAAGTAATCAAAATCAGATAATCAGATGTAACAAAACGTACTTTGCTAAGCGTTTGACCAATTCTGATAACTTAAGGACTTAACACCAAAATATTCAGAATCAATTCGGCTAAGTGATTGACCCCTAAATTCTGATAACTTAAGGACTTAAAACCTAGATAATCAGAATCAAATTGCATACAGCTACTGCTAAACTATCTAATTGGTCCCTAAAGGATAAGAATACAACATGAAAATGCAATAAACAGGCACCAATAAGATAGATTACATTACAGAACAACAAATTAACACGATCATAGTCACCAAAAAAGTGCGTTAGAGGGAAAACAACGAGACAACAAAGAGCAAGAACAAATCTATTCACCTTGGCAGCAATGAGACCACTGATTTGAGCCATGTCACACATCAAAACCCCACCACATTTATCCGCAATCTGTCTAAATTTCGCATAATCCCAGTCTCTAGGATACGAACTCCCACCACAAATAAGTATCTTCGGGTGAAAATCAAGCACCCTTTCCTCAAGTTTCTCAAAATCCACAACACCCGTCTTCGGATTCACCTTATACGAAAGACTCTCAAAGAAAATCGAAGCCCCCGACACCTTCTTCCCATTCGGTGTATAGTACCCATGACTAGTATGCCCTCCTGAAGGTGTATCCAATCCCATAATTCTATCCCCAGGTGATAATAAACCAGTATACACCGCGAAATTCGCAGATGTACACGAGTATGGTTGAACATTAACTCCCCAGTTATCACTATCAAGCTCAAAAGCAGCCAATGCACGTTGACAACAAAGATTTTCAATCTCATCAATGTATTGATTCCCACAGTAATACCTTGCCCCAGGCATCCCTTCAGAATACTTGTTAGTCACATGACTCCCTAAAGCCTCCATAACAGCTTTACAAACATAATTTTCAGAAGCTATCAATTCAATACCTTTATACTGCCTCTGTTTCTCATTCTCCAACAGCTGAAAGATATCAGAATCAGCAGATTGAAGCGACTGATTCCCCCAAGCTCTAACAGCCTTTCGACGCGATTCGAGAGTTTGATCAGTGTGATGACAACGTTTTGACGAGGTAGATGAGGAAGATGATTCAGTGGTACCTCCGTTGGTACTACTGTTATCATCTCTACGCCTTTTGAGACACAACGGATGCCCTAAGATACGAAAGCTCTCTCCATCTTCTTCGTTGATGCTCTCTGCGTTGCTATTGTGCTGCTGATCGACGAAATCGACGTTGTTGCTTTCGATTGTGCTTTGCTCCTCCATCAACTGAAGCGGAACAGACGAAATTCGATCGCGTGAATTCGATTGAAAGCTCGAATCAATTTGGAACGATATCGAGTCGTCGGAGAGCTGTTTCCGGTGAGATGAATGCGACATAAACCCTAACGAAACGTTCGATCGTGAAGCACGCGACATACTCCTGAAATTCTACAGGGATTCTAAAGAAATTCAAGTGAAATTCAGAAGCTACTGTGATTTGAGAACTTGTATGTGATTTGGGGTTTTTGTGAATAAACACATGAACCCTAAAATCGAATGATTTGTGTGGGTGTGATGGATTTGTTTGCAAGATGTTAGGAGAATGATAAGATCAATGAAGAATGGTGGTTGTGGTGATGGTGATAGTGATGGTGGTGGAAGGGGGGATGTATCTGGACATTCTGTGGGTGTTGATGTGAATCTGGACTGGTTCATTGGTGAAATACAGCTCTGGATGTTTATTATTGGAGTAGGTTCATAAAAACCATTGGGTCCGTTAAAAGCTTATTTTAGGTTGATATAATTAATAATCATGTTCTAGAAGGTTTAGGAATAAAAAAAATGTTGTTCAGAGGATTTGAATATTGTGTGTAGGTATAAGAAATTTATATTGGAAAATTGTGTTAGATTAAATAATTAAAGAGTTGCAATGGTTTAAAAGTGAAAAGATTAGAGAATATAAGATATATATGAGAAGTTTTAATGCTACTTTGGTACAAAAGTTTGTGTGATTCAAACTATAATTGCTATTATTAGCATTAAATGTGAGAGTTGAGTCAGAAAAATTTCTCATTAGTTGATTTTTCTGAAAGGGTTGGAGGCGCGGTTCAAGCTGAGAAACAAATAGATACGTCCGATTAAAATAACACCTATTATTTGAAGCAGTGTCTCACATTTACCGTTCAGATAAAATTATAAAAATTGATGACATAGCCAGTTAAACTTATTTTTCTTTATCATCGTCATTTCATTTCATTCGATACTGTTAAAAAGGTGTATCTCTCCTTTTTTTATTTTGTTTAATTGTTCAGGTCCCGTTTTTGGTTATCTTTGTTTAGTTTGTTTTTGTAGGCTGCTGGGTTTATTTGCAGATGGGCTTATTGCGTCTGGGTTGCTCGTGGGTCGAGATGCTGCTGGTTGGGCTGAAGGGCTTAGGGTTTCTACTCTAGGTTTTATATATTATGCTTGAGAGAGGCTGATAGAGGATATACAAACAGAAAACTTTTGGCAGCCTCATTCTATCTCGATCTTTCAGATTCATCTTGTCTAGGGTTTCATCCCTTTGATGACCCGTGTATTTTGTTCATACTTTGATATTGTTTCTTTGATCATCGTGTTGATGTTCAAGTCTGAGAAGTTATTTTGTTATTGATTATTGCAAGAAAGCTGTGTTGGATTTGTTGTAGTTCTCGGTTCGTTTCATCACAAGATTCTTGTTCTTTGACATGGTATCAGAGCTTCGGCTCTGATATGCATTGCTTCCGCTGTTCTTCCATCATATTCAAGGGTTTGCTCAAACGAAACCCTAGATTCGACGGTTTGCTCAACGAAACCCTAAGTTCTTGAAGGCTCCAATCGAGGGCCTCTTCTCTCGGTAATCGAAGACTTTGTTGCTATGGTCATCGGGTCTGTGGTGGTAACTACACTCTGAAGAAACCCTTGGAAAGTCCGCTGCTCGAAGGGTCTCTCTCGGTTATCTCTCTCTGCATCTCTCTACTTGTCGTGGCTCCTTGTAACCCTCGAAGGTTACAGGTCACGACTCGGGTTTGTTTTCCTGTGCTCGGATATTGCTCTGTGAGGACATTCTTATCCTTCTCTTATTGTTCTGTTTACTGTTTTCCTTAGGGTTTTTAAAGGTTCTGTTTGGCCGGGTTAGGAGTACCGGTGTGTATCTGATCTCTGTTTATTCTTGTTGGGTGTTCGCTTGTTTGTTGATGGCTGAATCTGATATTGTTGTCTTTGAAACCCTGATTAGTAAACTTGATTCAAGTGATCCATTATATCTTCATCCAAGTGATACTAGTAATCTAACCATTGTTTCTATAAAACTCAAAGGTACTGAAAATTATACTATATGGGCAAATTCTATGAAACTAGCTTTAGAAGTCAAAAATAAATATGGTTTTATTGATGGTTCTGTAAAAAAGAAAACTAATGATGAGATACTATCCAAACAATGGGATAGATGCAATTCAGTGGTTATCACTTGGATTCTTAACTCTATTTCGGAAGAGTTATACATGGGTCAAGTTACTCCAAATTGGCTTCAGAAATTTGGGCTGACTTAAAAGAAACTTATAATAAAATTGATGGATCTGTTGTGTTTGGTCTGTATCAAAAAATAAATTCTCTTTCTCAAAACGGCGCCACTGTTTCAGAATATTATCATAAATTGAATATTATGTGGAAACAACTAGACCAAATGCTTCAGCTTCCACCATGCACGTGCCAAGCTGCTAAGTCATTTAATGATTTTAGTCACATGATAAAACTTATGCAATTCCTCGTGGGTCTTGATAGTATATACCAACCAGTGAGAACAAATCTCTTACTGAGGGATCCTCTACCCACTATAAAAGAAGCTTATGCTATTGTTTCTAGAGAGGAGTCCCATAAAAACTCCTCATCGGTTTCTAATAAAAGTCAACCAGCAGGATTTACTTCTAAACCAAACCTGATTTTTGAAAAACAAAACCAAAACTTAGATAGCAAACGGAAAAGCCAAAGAGGACCCAATCCCAACCTGAAATGTTCTCACTGCAATAAGATTGGTCATACTATTGAGAAATGCTTTGAGCTGGTTGGGTACCCTCCTGGCTACAAGCCAAGGGGAAATCAGCCCCAACGAAGTATTCAGTCCAATAACTCCGTTGGGGTTAAAGATGACCCATCCACCTCCACACCCTCTCCTCTGTCTACTAACTTGTTTACTCCTGATCAAGTTTCCAAGCTGTTAGGTTTGATTAATGAGGGGACCTGCAATAGTTCCTATGTCCCAAATTTCTCAGGTATATCCCTTAGTTCTAGCAGTTGTACCAGTGCTCCTATTTTCAACTTTAATGGAGGGGTCCTAAACCCTGACAATTCTGGTTGGATTATTGACTCTGGTGCGAGTCAGCACATGATAAAATCGGAAAAAATGTCTTAAACAAAATTGATGTTTCGGGTTATAATATGAGGGTCAACCATCCTAATGGAACTAGTGCTATTGTGACTAAAATTGGTGATGTTAAAATAAATGAAAACCTAACCTTGTTTGATGTCCTTGTTGTCCCCGAGTACTATGTTAATCTCATGTCTGTTCACAAACTTGCTAAGGATAGTAAAACTAAAGTGATCTTTGATGAAACTTCATGTTATATATAGGATTCTCTCACAAAGAAAATCCTGGTGACTGGTAATCAAGTTGATGGCCTATTTTTGTGTGCTGGCTCGTCTAACTGTGTGAAGGTGTGCTTTAATAGTGTAGAAATGTTTAATCTTTGGCACTCTCGCCTTAGGCACCCTGCTGATCAAGCTCTAGCAGCCTTAAATAACAAATTTAAAGCTGAAAACACTAATATTCTTCCTTGTGAGACCTGCCATCGGGCTAAACAACATAGAGTCCCATTCCCTTTAAGTAATCATCAATCTAAGGGCTTAGGTGACCTTGTTCATCTTGATGTTTGGGGTCCGTATAGGGCTGCCAGCCGAGAAGGTTTTAAATACTTTCTCACCTTAGTTGATGACTACTCGAGGGCGGTATGGATATACTTGATGAAACAAAAAGATGAAGTTTTCTTAAATGTTCAATCCTTTTATGCTCTTCTAAAAAATCAGTTTGGATCTTCCATAAAAGTCTTTAGATCTGATAACGGAACAGAATTTGTTAACACACAAATGCAAAATTTTTGTTCCATTAATGGCATTCTTCACCAGACATCTTGTGCATATACACCTCAGCAAAATGGTATTGCTGAAAGAAAACATCGCCACTTGTTAAATGTTGCTAGAGCTTTAATGTTTCAAGGGTGTGTCCCTATTAAATTCTGTTCTGATTGTGTTCTTACTGCTGCTTATCTTATCAACAGGACGCCCTCTTCCGTCTTAAATGGTAAACCCCTTATGAACTTGTGTATGGACATGTCCCCTCTATTGACCATCTTTGGATTTTTGGATGTTTATGTTTCTGTACAGTTCTGTCAAACTCTGAAAAATTTTCTAGCAATGCCGAAAAATGTGTTTTCTTAGGATATTCTAATCAAAAAAGGGATATAAACTGTGGAGTTTGGACAAAAAACAAATTATGTTTTCAAGAGATGTAAAATTTTATGAATATGTTTTTCCGTTTAAAAAGGACCATATAGACAATAATCTTAATTCTGATAATCTTACAAATCTCAATTTTTTGACCTTTATGAAACCACCTTAAATTCTCAAACCGAAGATGTAAACCTTCCCGATGATGATGAGGGAAAAAATGACAGCATTGTCCATCGGACCTTGCAGCCGGAGGCTGTGTTTGACTCCCCTGATGCTGTGACTGGAAATCAGTCACCCGATGGAGTTGAACCTACTCTTGGCGGGGCAAGGGATGTTGATGATGCTCATGATGAAAATATAACCTCTGAGGGAACAGGTCACTCACAAAGTGAACCTGCTGGTCTTAGGCGTTCCCTAAGAAATACATCTGTTCCAAAAAAACTGAGTGACTTTGTTTTAGAAGGAAAAGTAAAATATGGTTTTGAAAAAGTGGTCAACTACTCCAATTTATCAGCTGAAAATTTCTGCTTTACTTCTAACATAAACAAAACCATTGAGCCCAGGTCCTTTAAGGAAGCAATCACAGATCCCAATTGGGTGAGTGCTATGAATCTGGAAATGGAAGCTCTTCACTGAAATCACACTTGGGATCTCGTTGATTTGCCTCCTAATCGGAAGCCTATAGGGTGCAAATGGATTTTTAAAATAAAATACAAGTCAACGGGGGAAATAGAAAGGTATAAGGCCCGATTAGTTACAAAGGGGTTCAGCCAAAAAGAGGGGGTGGACTTTGATGAGACGACCTGTTGTTAAGATGGTTACTGTTCGGTGTGTGATTAGTTTAGCTATGCAAAACGATTGGCCTTTGTACCAGCTTGACATTAATAATGCATTCTTATATGGGGACTTGAATGAAGAAGTTTACATGCAACTACCCGAAGGGTATTATTCTAAAAATGAAACCAAAGTATGTAAACTAATTAAGTCTCTATATGGGTTGAAACAAGCACCCCGAATGTGGAATGAAAAACTTGTTAGTACATTATGTGGTTTTGGGTTTGTTCAAAGTAAATGTGATCATTCCATGTTCATTCTATCAAAAAATTCCATGTTTATTGTTTTACTAGTGTATGTTGATGATATTATTATTACTGGGAATAGTAATGCTGGTATCTTTGATATTAAGTCCTTACTTCAGTCAAGATTTTTGATTAAGGATTTGGGTGTTTTAAAATACTTTTTGGGAATTGAAGTAATAAGATCTGAATCTGGGGTCTGTTTGTCTCAAAGAAAATATTGCATGGAACTTCTGTCTGAATATGGCATGTCCGGATATAAACCAGTGTCTACTCCAATTGAACAAAACTATACTGTGTCATCGTTCTGTAGCAGTAATAATTCCCTGCTCACAAATGTGACTGGATATCAAAAATTGGTTGGTAAGCTGATTTATTTATCTCATACTCGACCGGACATATCATATTCAGTCCATTTTCTAAGTAGGTTCATGCACAAACCCACAGAAGGTCATTTACAAGTTGCCTTGAGGTTGCTTCGTTACTTGAAGCAGTCTCCGGGTAAAGGTTTGTCTTTCAAAAAGGGTAAGTCTCTCCAATTGTCAGCCTATGCTGATTCGGATTGGGGAAAATGTCTTGATTCAAGGCGGTCAGTTACAGGTTTCTGCTTGTTTTTGGGATCCTCATTGATTTCTTGGAAAAGCAAACAGCAGTCCACTGTTGCTAGATCTTCAGCTGAGGCTGAATATCGAGCTATGTGTGTTGCTGCCTGTGAGGTCCTATGGGTTATTAATATTCTTCGTGAGCTGCAAGTTAGGTGCTCCCTTCCAGTTTCCCTTTCATGTGACAACACTGCTGCTCTATCCATTGCTGCTAACCCTGTGTTTCATGATCGAACGAAACACTTCGAAATCGATCTTTTCTTCCTTCGTGAAAAAATCACATCTGGAATTATTTCTACTGTTGGTGTTAAGTCTAGTGACCAGCTTGCTGATGTTTTCACTAAGGGCTTATTAGTCAAACAACATATGGACATGTGTGAGCAGCTTGGGTTATTAGATGCTTTCGGTGTTCGAACTGGGGGGGGGGGGGTGTTAAAACAGGTGTATCTCTCCTTTTTTATTTTGTTTAATTGTTCGTTCTCCCGTTTTTGGTTATCTTTGTTTAGTTTGTTTTGTAGGCTGCTGGGTTTATTTGCAGATGGGCTTATTGCGTCTAGGTTGCTCGTGGGCCGAGATGCTGCTGGTTGGGCTAAAGGGCTTAGGGTTTCTACTCTAGGTTTTATATATTATGCTTGAGAGAGGCTGATAGAGGATATACAAACAGAAAACTTTTGGCAGCCTCATTCTCTTTCGATCTTTCAGATTCATCTTGTCTAGGGTTTCATCCTTTTGATGACCCGTGTATTTTGTTCATACTTCGATATTGTTTCTTTGATTATCGTGTTGATGTTCAAGTCTGAGAAGTTATTTTGTTCTTGATTATTGCAAGAAAGCTGTGTTGGATTTGTTGTAGTTCTCGATTCGTTTCATTACAAGATTCTTGTTCTTTGACAGATACATCTTTCAATTCCATTTCACATGCTTTATGAGTGTCTGCGGTCCCTAAAAGGTGGTATGTAAAAGTATTTGTGATTATAGGGGATGTTAAAGTTATTTGTGATTATATGGTTGTATATTTAAGATAAAACAAAAAGTGGTATTTTTTTTGGTGGCTCATATTTTATAGGAATTTCAATCTCACAAATAAATAACTTCAATCATGTGAGACATGTTGTACGTGAAATTCACTTACATACTCACGTTAAATACATACTATTATGCCACATTTATATAAATTCCAATTATGGGAGTCATGTTGTATGCGATATTCATTACATAATCACATTAAATTCATACTATATTATAATAATACTAGTCTAATAGAAGTATATGATATATGATCTTTTATTGTCATAGCAACTTTTCACTAATGTATTATCATTGAAAGAGACGAATATGAGCTTCGACGATGCTTTTAAATAAGTTAATAGGCCCCTGCACCAGCCAAATTTAAAATTCGTCAAACAAAATCTCCTCTTGATGTTCTAGTTTTGTTGACTATAGCAAAATCGAATTACTAATAACCCTAAATTCCCTCTGATCTCTTAAAGGAAGATCATAGCCCCAAACACTTAAATGTTGTATTCTGGTAAAGAGAAATACAAGATTTAAAAAACAACACCTTATTGGTGTATGGTACATTTTGATTTGGTTTTTGGCTCTAACAGAACCAAAAATATTATTTACCAATTAAATTAGTAATTCATTTTAGACATTGGTGATTGGTCAAGTGTTAAACCATAGAGATGCATAAAAAAACCGGTACCCGACCCAATGGATACTACCAGGAACCGGTTTCGATTCCTGCCCGAGAGGTGCCAAACCTGGTTCCTACCCGTTTGTAACCGCTAGATTCCACCTGGTTCCTTTGTTCCATAGAGTACCCAGACCCGACCCTACCCGGGTATGTACCTGTACCTGACCCGAACTGGTTCCTCCCTAGTTCCAACATAAAATTCAAATCATAATTTCATAATTAAATATGTGTTTATTCAATTTGAAAATGATATTACAATTTCTTTTATTAGCTACCAATCTTTTTGTGCGTTTTAAGCCTTTCATCTTCTCAATACGAAAAAACTAATTTTTAGTGTACAAATAACATCTAGTTTATTCAGCTGTTCTTTTAGTATGCTAAGTTTTTGTCAAATAGAGTTTTCAAAAATATAAAACACCTAGTCACATTCGTACCTTTTAAGACATTTGTGTTAATTGACGAATACTTAAATATTTGCACTCATTTCATAATTATAGAAGTAATCGTTTTAATATAAACATCATGACTATATATATGCACTCAAATATATTAACAAAGTGATCTATAGCAATCATTAAATTATTAACTATTTATACCTATAATAAATCATGTAAAACAACATGCATGTTTGATTTGTGGCATATGCATTGATTATATTTTTTTTTAAATCTTAAAATATTTCAAAATCTATTTATGTAATACTGTCAATTTTAAGATTTTTGGTAATTAGTTAATATCTTTTTTCTTAATTGTTTTCTAAAACAATTGAACCAATACAAATCAAATTGTATTCGCAATATATGTTCTTTGAACTGAGGTAAGATCCAACATCATATAACTAAAGAAATATGAAGTTATTTAGTTGTATTTATAGTAAAAAAAAACATGCAATGGTCTAATTTATAGTTGTTGCCAATAGTTTAATTTATAATCGTTGCCAAATGTTCGAAAATATTCAAGAAAATTTTACACAATACCCAATTGTACCCGGTTCCATACCCGATCTGAACCCGACTACCCTATTCCAGTCACCGGGTAGGGTATAGAGGTAACCATACCTAGACTGGTTCCTACCCGGTTTCGGGTACGGCCCAATACCCAATTTGTGCATCTCTATTAAACCACATAATAATTTGGCCGCAATTTTAGTTTTTAGTTTGACGAAACATGCGCCAAAACAATTAATTCGAGCTACTTTATTGGGACATGAATATGTGCGTGATGTTTTGTTAACCGAATTATTAATACATATGTGGTCCTGAATTTCTTATTTATACTATATTACAATACATGAAAAATGAATACCTATTAAATTTAAGAGATTTGTGATTTTTATGCATAATGTATAACATAAAATTTACTTTTTTAAAGGTACTTATGTAATTTAAACACTACTAAAAACCTGGAATTTAAAAGTTATTTACACATTGATACCTTCAAATGTAGCAAATTGCGAGTTTTTTTGGATTCAAATCGTAGTAAATTGTGAGTTTTATTGTTAGAGATGATTCATACACGTGAAGAATTGAAAAAGGCTGCATGCATACTGCATGCACGTGGAAAGTTGTTTGAATTTTTAGGAGTTGTTAGTTGGGTTTTTTTAATAAAACCGTTTGGCTTAGTCTTCCGAGTATTTGCCTATTCTATTGCTTTCAATTACTTTCCGTTGTGGTCTTTCTCTATTTAAGTATGTAGTCAGTCTGTTTTCATTTCATGCAATAACAAGCTTTTGAGTGATTTGCTTTAGCTAATTCATTATTTTATCCACTGTGTTATTACGGATCAGATCATTTGACCATTATCATTTTCTGTTGTTTTCGACAGCGACTGTGATGAAGACAAATAAAGATTGTTTCTCAAACCCATGGCTGACGATGGTGCAAGATCGAATGAGGAGTGTGGTTCACAAGATTTCGAACCTGCTACATTGAAGGCTATAGCCGTGATATCCAGGTTCAAGTGGAGTATTCTGACCAGGTCTATCAAACATGGGTATTCTGACCATGTATATCAAAGATGATGTCAATGAAGAACAACAAATCCACTGAAGGGTGTTAGGTAAATTGCTTTAAAATTGAATTTGTTTTTTGATGGCAAAGATTTGGTTAATATTAAAATTTTGGGTTTAATTTTATCTGTCATGGGTTGCTGGAAGAACTTCATACACCCTGAAGTAATTAATTTGGAAGTGTTGGATCAGGCCCCAAAAACACACACACAAAACTCACATACAATAGAAGGTTTTTGCTGAACTCACCCTTTCATTCATATCTAACTTTACATTATATAAGCAAAACTACTCTTGCACCTAAAGAAAAGGAAAACAAACTACCACTAACCCCACTACTTTGACTAAATAAATAAACTAAACATGACTCATTCAAACAATAAAAACATGTGACTAAAACAATACTCATCATGACCCGTACTATGACCTGACGACCCGACCCATCAAGATTAACCCAACATTCACCCACTTAATCTTGATCTCGGTTCGTACTTGACATCACCACTAAGGCTCTCCTTTTGTAAGCTACTGTCGAAACCTTAACTCTTGCTTTGTGGGTAATTATCTTCACCAGCTTTTCACGTAGATTAATTAAACACAAAGATTTAATTTTATCAAACATCAAAATAGTTACCCTTCAAGTTCCTTGTTTTCTTCTAGGTTGCGAACCAGATATTAACATCATCTTCAATCACTAATCGATCACCGCCTCCTTTTATGGCTGCCATTCATGTTATCTGTGAGTAAAGACAAACACAAAAAACAAGCAGACCTCTCCTTTTCTTGGTCGCACTATATTATCGAATCACAAAGATTCGTCTTCACAAATTGCTTTTTCCTTCTAACATATGTGCATTCTTCAATTAGTCTTTGATCATATAGATTCTTCCTTGAATCTGATAAGTTGAATCACACAGATTTGTTTGGCTCTCTTTCTTTCTCAAGCAAACTACCGGTCACGGTTGTATCATTCGGTCTCGGTCTACGTGTCGCAGGTCTATTGCGGCTCGTCGATCGTTTCGGTCTCACGCCGGAATTTTCCAGCCACGGCCTTTCTTTCTTCTCGTCAATGACGAGTTCTTCGGTCTTTCTTTAAAGCCGTTCGGTCTGTTACGGCTTCGGTCTCTCTCTGTTTTCTTCTTGACAGAAAACTTTGTTCTTTCTACGGCGTTGATTCTTCTTCTCTGTTGATGGTCTTCTCTTTCTTGTCAACGACGAGTTCTTTCTTCTTTCTTCGGTCTCTTCTCGTCGCCCTTTCTTTCTTACACCAAAACTGATTTCTGGTGACTCGGTCTCTTTTTTTCCTAATCAACGTCAAAATCTTTCTTCTTTCTCATTCCTACAACTTTCTTTCTTCCTTTGATCGATGATTGCTCTTTCTTTCTTACCGCATCGGTCTCTTTCTTTCGCTTTCTTGTGAGGCCTTCTTTCTTTCTTTCTTACTTTCAAGACGACCTTCTTTCAGTCTAATCACATACGATTACTTTGAACTGCTCCAGCTTCGTCTTCAGCCCGATTCTTCCTGCCCTGCAGCCAAAGGGCTGCACCGTTCTTGAAACGACTCTCAAAACAGCCTCCAAGCTCTGATACCAAATGTTGGATCAGGCCCCAAAAACACACACACAAAACTCACATACAATAGAAGGTTTTTGCTGAACTCACCCTTTCATTCATATCTAACTTTACATTATATAAGCAAAACTACTCTTGCACCTAAAGAAAAGGAAAACAAACTACCACTAACCCCACTACTTTGACTAAATAAATAAACTAAACATGACTCATTCAAACAATAAAAACATGTGACTAAAACAATACTCATCATGACCCATACTATGACCTGACGACCCGACCCATCAAGATTAACCCAACAGGAAGAACTTACGACTTTCACTTAACAACTTATTTAGCAAGGAAAATGATGATTAATACGGAATAACAATCATCAGGATTTGAAGAAAAGGACTCTTAAAACACTTCACTATGAGTTGTTAATATGTTGCATTACAAAAGAAGAAACATTGGCCAATTGTCTCATTAGGCCGGTGTATGCCTATAACTTTTTAGATTTGAATTTATATTCATTCACTAAATTTGTTAGTATTTGCAGTGCTTTCTAATAACTAATATGAATTCATAGACTAATATGAATTCACACAGAAAACTGTTTTCAAATTATTGTTTTCTAATCATTTTATTGAATCCTATACATGATATTTAGAACCTAATCGTGTTATGTGCTCAGGCAGTAAGTTATAATGGTTTATTGAATCTGATATCTTTTAATTGCTTATAGGGACACAAAAACCCTTATGTATAGTTTGTAATGCAGATTTATAGCGCTTTATAGTAGCTATTTGATTGAAAGCAAGGCCTAAACTATAAAAGTTTAGTTGATGCTCAGGTAATGTTCTATAAAATTTCCATTCATAATGAGTATAAACATGTCGATTTAGGTAAACCATCAATAAAAAAGATACCAATTTTGTTGATGATCGAACTTTTCGATGGACTTTGTGAGGGCAAGGTCACACCTCCCCCTGTGATTTGATTCCACGGGTACATGAATGCCTCAGGAAGTAGAAAGCAAGATTTGGGTTTAAGGTTTTTTTTTTTTTACTTTTTCATATAATGCTCTTTTCAACTGAACTTTAATTGTTGGGTTTTGATTGTTTTGTTCAAAAATGTTCTAACATAATTTTATTATTTAGTTTAATGGGTAAAAATAATATTCATTTCTAAATTATCAATTTGAAGTCAATTCTTTGATGGGATCATGGTCTAACAATACCTCCATCCTTGCTTCCATCATGGATATCCAAGGTTTCATTGCTATATAAAATATTAATTCTAGTAATGATTTTTAGATCAATTAATGCTTAAAGAACTATATAAAATAATTGATTTCCATTTTAGGTTCTCACTTTTTATTATAGTAATGGTCTTATTTTGTGAAGAGTTTAGATAAAATACTCTATGAGCTCGGTAAGGTATAGTTCTACAAACTTGATATTGTATTTTTATTTTAATCCTAGAAAAATACACATTTCACTTAACACATGTCAAGAAACCAGAAGTTATCCAAACTCTAAGAACCAATGAAGATTTAGATGTATATTGGGCTGGTCATAGTTGTTTATCAAGTATCTTAGATTCAAAGTTTTGATGATCACTTTTGATTAAGTCAGTGGACTTTATATGGCTTAATTTTTCCATTAGGATATTCAATTAATTTGTTGTAATTTAAGCTAGAGTTCATATAGATGGGGAAAGTGAGTTTACTGAAGTTTGATTGCTTATAAAGAATTAAGTAAAGATCATTAATTGCTCCATGGGTTGTCATTAATTGGTGTTGCTTTTTTGCTTCAATTGAATTTGTTGTACCAAGGTTTTATGTGCTTATGTTGAATTTAACTACATTCTGATTGATGATTTGCTCTTGAATAATTTGAATATTTTGATGCATCGATTTGAACACGCCTTGCTAATTTATGGCCAATTTGTATGAATGAATGTAGAATATTCTACATGCATGGAGTTTATGATTCTCTTGGACTGAAAATGTCAATTCAAATAACAATAGAAATCTTGTGGTAAACATTAGTCTTAGAACTACATAAATACAAAAGGTCTAATGAAAGAGAAACAATTTTAAGGTAATTTTATGTCAAGACATATGTCGGGTTAGCGAGTCATTTTCTTTAAAGAAACATAAAAGAAAAAACAAAGTTTACATTTGTTCTACCTTTTAACAAGTACTAACTATATTATAGATGAGATCATCAAGATCTGTGAGGCTTATGGCTTACTTAATTATCTCTGCTTTGCTGCAAGTCAACACCTTCGAAAGAAGACTTCATTCGGTGACCTTGTGATCTTATTCTTGGCGTGACAACACCATAAAGTAGAGTAGATTATAAAGATCATATTTTCCTTGGGAAGGATGGTTCAAAATATCAGTTATGAAATGTATATTTTAGAATACATGTATTTGTGTGTATTTATAATTTAATACTCACTATTGCTCTATTAATACAAATTGCTTTTTAGTTTTTAAATTTGTTTAAAACTGAAATGAGAAAAGCTCATCAAAAATACCCAACAATGGCTTACTAAGCTAAAATGAAAAGAAGCTTATATCAAAAGACATGTATATCTTTAAGCTGCTAAATATGCGAAGCATGTTAGGAGCTAGGAGTAATGATTATAGGTTATAATTTGGGTTGAGTTCAAAACTTTTAATTTATTTACTAAAATGCTTGAAGATTTCGATAGTGATTCAATTTCACAAGCAATAATTTTATTTCAATTATGTTCAAGATGCACATACAGAAAACAAGTACCAAAGATGTAACAACAAAAGACAATAAGCACAAAATGTTCTTAGGTTCCTTTATTGATGACGAATAGTGATCAAATAATATAGATGAGATCATCAAGATCTGTGAGGCTTATGGCTTACTTAATCTCATCACCCAAGTAGTTTGAACTATGCTTCTACTTTTCGGTTTTTATATTTCTAGACTTGAATATTCTTATTCATGTGTTACTTTATTGCATCAGGGGTTTCTTTACCTACTTCATAGCTTTAATAATAGATCATTAGATACTAGATATATGTAACAGTTATGATGTATATTAAACATAATGATGATACTAAGCAAAACAATTTCAGAGTATAAAAATTACTTAGCAGTTGTAAACAATAGTATACAAATATATAATTTACCAAATACGAGTACCACAATTAAAAATATCGCACCCGCCGCATCGCGCGGACACTCTACTAGTCATTCAAACAAACGTGATATAATCTAAATGAGTTAATTACACAAATAGTCCCTGTGTTTTAGCGTAATTCCCGGGTTTGGGTATTAACCTTTTTTAGTAACAGGTTGAGGTATTGTGCTTTCAATTTTGTAACGACTTTAGGTATTAAGGCTAACTTCCGTTATTTTTTTCGTTAAATTAATGTAAAATGACCAAAGTACCCTTTTGGGGCCATTTATGTAATTACTAATATCAAAGGACCATTTATGTAATTAACTCAAAAACAAAAAAAATTAAAAACCCAACCCAACCCACCCATCTCCCTCATCCACAACAGCCACACAATCGCGACCACCACCTCCGGCTCTCCATGGCCGTTTTGCACAATCTCTCCCGCTAGCGGGTAAAATGTCGCTAGTACCCAGTGTGCGTTCGTCGGTGTTGCAGCTGCGGTGTTGCAGCTGCGGAAATGACAGGGGTAGCCAGTATGCGTTCGTCGGTGTTGCAGCTGCGGAAATGACCTCGACCACCATCCCACCCATGTGCCACCCGCTGCCGCCATCTCCCTCTCCCCCTCTCCCTCTTTCTCAACCCCACCGTTAGATCTGAACCACCCCTCATCGGATTTGAACCACCCCACCCTTCCCAACCATCCCTCGTCGGATCTGAACTAGCATCCCCCACTTTATGCCACCACCACCAATTCAATCAAGAACAAAAATCAGAATAAAAGAGCAAATGGGTTGTAGAAATCGAGACGAAGAAGACGACAGAAGGCCACCATCATCGTAAATTTGTGGCCGGCGGTGGAGGTCGGCGGTGGAGGTCGACGGGGAGGTCGACGGGGAGGTCGATGGTGGTAACAGATGGGTGGGTTGGGTGGGTTGGGTTTAAATCTTTTGTTTGAAGTAATTTACACAATGATCCTTTTAATTTGTTATATAGTAAATTTTGTACCCTTTGATGTTAAAAGACTAAAATACCCTTAATTTAACGAAAAAATTAACAGAAGTTAGCCTTAATACCTAAAGTCGTTACAAAATTGCAAGCACAATACCTCAACTTGTTACTAAAAAGGTTAATACCCAAACCTGGGAATTACGCTAAACCACAGGGACTATTTGTGTAATTAACTCAATCTATTTTATAAAGTTGTAAGGTAATCCAATAATTAACAACATAATATTTTTATAAACTATTTTATATAATATTAATATAATTTACTCACTAAAAGATGACTACAGTATATGTGTTCCTGATGGATTTAAAAAAAGTATCTCAACCCGAAGTTTTGAGTAATAATGTATTTTAATTTTTAACCACTATTAGTTGATGAGAATAAACTCATACCATTCTGATACGTTCTTAGATCAGTAGATTTTGCTTGGGTATGAAATGGTGAATTTTTGATAAAAATTGTAATCTAATTGGCTAATGATGATTTAAAAGATCACTTCGAGTCGATTTAAATGTGTTTAAAGTGAAGGTTATCTAGTGATATAGGCACACATAAACTCTTATGAAAGTAATAGATCTTATTGAATACGAAGACTGCCTTTAAATAGGCATACGAATACAAGAAACAGATTCTAACTGACTCCACAAAATAAGCATAAAATCAGAACAACCTCATACGACTTATTCAACTAAATAGCAAACTAACCTGTCCATTAACTAATTTCCCACGTGCGCCAGACTTCCTCCACGTATGCATGCATGTGGAACGTATGCATACTTGTAGCACATGCATCAATATCCTCCCCTAAACTAAGCTTGAGTTAGCTTAGTTTACTTCATGCACTCCCATATTTCCTCGAAGTCTCTTGTAATCTTCTAACTTCATAGGTTTAGTCATAATGTCTGCAACTTGCTCCTTAGTGTCATAATACATCAGCTTTATCACTTCTTTAGTAACCAAGTCTCTTATATAATGATAACGAATATCTAAATGTTTGGTCCTCCTGTGCATAACATGATTCTCAGACAATTTAATCGTAGATGTGTTATCACACATTATCACCACAGCTCCATCTTGCTTCTCACCCAATTCTTCAAGTAAGCCAATTAACCACCTGCAATGACATACACAATTTGTAGCTGCTACATACTCAGCTTTCATAGAGGAAAGTGTTACAATTTCTTGTTTCCTCGAGCTCCAACTGATTTCAGTTCCCCTATACAAACATACATATCCTGAAGTACTCCTTCTATCTCCAACATCTTGTGCATAATCACTATCAGTGAACACATTAAGTTTCTCAGTTGTGTTACTAGAATAGATGAGCCCATATGATCCAATACCGTGCAAGTACTTCAACACCCTTTTTGGAACCTCCCAATGTACCTTCTTTGGCTGAGACATGAATCTAGATAACAGACACACCACATATGACAAGTCTGGTCTAGTCACAGTGATGTACATAAGGCTTCCGATCAACTTCTTATAACTTGTTAGATCATAATCCTCCCTACTTCTTGACCAGTTAAGACAGTTCCCTGCATAATGGGATTCTCCACTAGTTGACACCCTTCCATCCTGAACCTTTCAATCAACTCCTTAGCATACTTCCTCTGAGTCATGAGGATTCCTGCTTGAGACTGCTTCACCTCAATATCTAAGAAGTACCTCATTAGTCCTAAATCAGTCATCTCGAACTCTTTCTCCATTGATTCCTTAAATTGATTACACATGATGACACTTGATCCGGTGTAGATCAAGTCATCAACATACAGGCTTACCACCAGAATATTTCCCTACACCCTTTTTATAAATAGTGTATGATCATACTTACTTTGCTTAAATCCTTCCCTCCTACAGTATCTTTCAATTCGATTGAACCATGCTCTTGGAGCTTGTTTCAATCCGTATAAAGCACTCTTCAACCTATACATTTTCTCTTCATGGACTGCCTTAACAAATCCAAGAGGCTGCTCAATGTATATTATTTCCTTTAATTCCCCATTTAAAAATGTACTTCTAACATCTAGTTGAAACACTTTCCACTTCCTTTGGGCTGAGATGGCTAGTACTATTTTTGTGGTGTCCCATCTAGCAACTGGAGCAAACACCTCCTCATAGTCTACCCTTTTTGCTGGGTATACCCCTTTACCATCAATCGGGCCTTATACTTATCTACTTTCCCTTCTTCATTCACCTTTGTTTATACAGCCATTTCACTCCAATTGGTGTTGCATCCTTTGGGGTTGCAACTAATTCCCAGGTACCATTTCTTTCAATTGTTGATATCTCGTTATGCATAGCCTCTACCTACTTTGTTTCCTTCCTTGCTTCTTCATAGGTAGTAGGATCACCTAATTCTGTGTACATTGCATACCTATCATTCGGATCATCATCAGACATTTCTTCTCCACCTAGTCTGTAATCTTTCATCCATATTGATCTCCTTCTAGTCCTTGTGACTGGTTGATTACTCACACATGGATCTGCACTTTCTTCCAGTATGTTCTGAACGGTGTTTCTTGGGTTATCACTTGACTGATCCGCTGATGTCTGTGTAGGTGACTGGTCTTCCTGTTGAGCTGGTTCCGCTGGTTCCATGGTACCCTCTTCTTGTTCCTCAACAACAGTTGTAGTTTCACCTTGCTCACCTTCAATCAATAATGGTTCCTTGCTTACCGACTCCTCCAAGTTCCAGTGTTTATCTTCCTCAAATATCACATCCCTACTGATGATTGTCTTCTTGGTTATGGGATATGCACTTTCTTCTAGTATATTCTGAGCGGTGTTGCTTGGGTTATCACTTGACTGATCCGCTGATGTCTGTGTAGGTGACTGGTCTTCCTGTTGAGCTGGTTCAGCTGGTTCCATGGTACCCTCTTCTTGTTCCTCAACAACAGTTGTAGTTTCACCTTGCTCACCTTCAATTAATAATGGTTCCTTGCTTACTGACTCCTCTAAGTTCCAGTGTTTATCTTCCTCAAATATCACATCCCTACTGATGATTGTCTTCTTGGTTATGGGATCATACAAGTGGTAAGCTTTTGAGCCTGGGCTGATCCCAAACATCACACACTTTTGGCTTCTTGCATCCAACTTGGTCCTCACTTGTGCAGGAACATGTACATATGTTATACAACCAAAGACCCTTATATACTCAATACTAGGCTTGTCTCCTGACCATAATTCCTTAGGGATTCTTTTGTCTAGAGCCCTGGACACACACCTGTTCATAATATGACACGCCCAAATAGCTGCTTCGAACCAAAAGCAAGTTGGAACCTTTGTTTCAACTAATAAGCACCTAACCATATTCATCAATGTTTTATTCCTTCTCTCTACCACCCTATTTTGCTGTGGGGTGTAGGCAGCAGTTAATTGCCTTTTTAATTTCATGATGTTCACAAAATTTATTAAATTGTTGTGAAGTGAATTCCCCTCCTCTATCACTTCGTAGTCTTTTGGTTTTTACTACCTGTCTCATTCTCTACCATGGCTAAAAACCTTTTGAAGCATTCAAAAGTCTCCCCTTTACACCCCAACAAGTATACCCATGCTTTTCTAGAGTAATCATCAGTAAATACTGTTAGGACCGATTTCGTATGGAGTACTAGCGGATTCTGCGTGATACTGAATCAAATAGTGCGGAATCCTATTTGATTGGCGATCCAATCAGTGAGAACAAATATCCTGATCAATACAACGATGAAACAAACGTTAAGAACGAATGAGAATTGATCAGAAAGGAACTATGAACTTGGATTGACGACTTGGTACGCTCTGGACGGCTAGGTGTCACATCCGGCGGAAGCGTGAAGCGGGATGTGACTTGTTTGTTCAAAATGCATTGATTATAAAGAGTCAAGATTTAATTATACACATCAACACATATCATCACATAACATATTTCATTAATATAGGTTAGGACTGATACCAACTTGTAAGGCCCCGTCCCCGGGCACCTCACAGTTGGTCATTCACAGCATAAAACACATATATATTAATAAATTAAGCAGCGGAATTAAGTTGGCAAAACCCTTCATTCATTTTAAAATGCTGTTGTTAAGCAATACATTCTAGTTTCTAAGTCACAAAACAATTAGTCGAATGAATTACAAAACAACAGTATCGTCAAAACATAATTGGATGTCAGACTTGTCTTGCCGAATAGCCATCTCAGTGTGCCATCCTCAGCAACCTGTTACCTGACAACTGGAAAATACATAAAAGTCAGCGTTGCTGAGTGAGTTCTAGTTTTATAGTTTAAAATACTTTGCTTTTCCTCTCAAGAAAAACCTTTCTTTACTTACATGCGGTCACACAAGTACGTACACAGATAATATTATTATTATCCTCATCGTTCGTTCATTAACTTTTGTTAGTGTGCCGTTCATCGTTTACATTCGTATTCTTTCTTTCATATTAGTTCTTCCATTCGTATGTATCTTACTTTCTTTCATTCATACATTACATACATTCATACGTTCATTTCATTCATACATTCATTGCATACGTACGATCATTTCTTTCATTCATATGTTCATTACATTCCTTCGTACGTTTATTCATTCCATTCATGCATTCACATTACATTTTTCATTCTATCATATGTTAGCCAAGTCTGTTGCAGCACACGGCTGCTCACCTCAGTGGCAATCTCACGATTGCCTGCTAACCGAGTCTGTTGCAACACGTAGTTGCTCACCTCATTATCAATATGTTAGCCAAGTCTGTTGCAACACATAGTTGCTCACCTCAGTGGCAACCCCACGGATTGCTGCTAACCGAGTCTGTTGCAACACAAAGTTGCTCACCTCATTATCAATCTTAAAGATTGACCCTGTGTGCATCCTTCGGGGTAGCTAACCCGCATCACAGTTGAGC
The DNA here is from genome assembly GCA_024085815.1 of Flaveria linearis. Classification (NCBI taxonomy): domain Eukaryota; kingdom Viridiplantae; phylum Streptophyta; class Magnoliopsida; order Asterales; family Asteraceae; genus Flaveria; species Flaveria linearis. The sequence goes on from JABSNV010000729.1 coordinate 88,219, forward strand.
TAACACCTGCCAGGGGTGTGCACCTCCATTCATTTGCTTGCAAGCCTTTCTTACGTTCATTCATTCATTTATTAATGCATGCATTCATTCACCATGTTTCCCCCTTTCATTATCTTTCACTTTACGTTCCATTTCTCATTATCATTAATATTTTACTTTATTAATGATTATGCTCTTCGTTAAATCTTAGTCATTCTTCGTCATGCTAGTACATACTTAACAATATTAAATAATAATAATATTGTTAATAATAATAAAATACAGATAATAAATCAGTAACAGAAATCAAGGTTAATCATTTACCATCATTCCATGCATGAAACATCATTATTAATTAACCCTAGTCAACCCTGGTCAAAATCCCATAAATCAGATTTCCAGAAGATTTCTGTAAAAATTCTAAGTGTTCTGGACGTTTGAGCCCTGTTGGGCGTATAAGCCCCTTGGGCGTATGAGCCCTGTTAGGCGTAAGAACACTGCTGGTCGTATGAGCCCTATTGGACTTTTCATCCTATACTTAGAAATATCATCTGGTCATACGACCACCCTGTTGGTCGTATGAGTCCTATTGGACTCTTCAACACACTTAGAAAAATATCACCTGGTCATACGACCACACTGTTGGTCGTATAAGTCCTATTGGACTCTTCAACACACTTAGAAAAAAATATCACATGGTCATACGACCACACTGTTGGTCGTATGAGTCCTATTGGACTCTTCAACACACTTAGAAAAATTCACCTGGTCATACGACCACACTGTTGGTCGTATGAGTCCTATTGGACTCTTCAACACACTTAGAAGAATTCACCTGGTCATACGACCACACTGTTGGTCGTATTAGCAACCTGGAAATGTATCTAATTCATATTCAAATCCCAAACATCAAAATGCCTAGTTCTAAATATGCTCACCTGATTCTAGGCAAAACTTAACATAAACAATACATTCATACATTCAATCATACGGGTATAAAATCCAAGTTTTATACAAACATACTTACATGCATTTTCCAGCCCCAAAGCATTTAAAAACAGGTAAAAAGGGGTCTAGAAACTCACCTTAGTTTGTCTTCGGGTTTGATATCCCTTCCTTGAACTTCTCAGTTGTTTCTAACACCTAAAACACACACACAGTGCAACCCGAACACAAACACACACCCATAAGAACATGCATTCTCGATTTCTTAGCCAAAACACAACTTAAAAACACCAATTCTTACCTTGAATCCGATTTCTTCTTCTTTCTCTCTCTAAGAATCGAAGTCCCTGCTGTTTCTCTCTCTAAAAACTGAATGCAAAGAAGTGTGCAGAATGAAAATGGGCAGCCATGCCACCTTTTCACCAACTTTTGAGATTTTTATTCATTTTACACCTTTGGTCCCTCAACTTTGGGGTTGACTTCCCTTTTCCTCTTTTTTTTTTCTTTCTCTTTATTCTGTTATCTCTTTTTAATAAGAATTACGGGTGTTACAAGTCCACCCCCCTTATATAGGTTTCGTCCCCGAAACCTGTTATTCCTCAAACAGATGGGTAGTGTTGTCTCATTTCTTGTTCAGTCTCCCACGTAGACTCGGATCCCTTCCTGTGCTTCCACTGTACACGAACAAGAGGAACCACTTTATTCCTTAACCTCTTCTCCTTACGATCAATGATCGCCACTGGTTGCTCTACGTAATTGAGTTGTTCGTCTACTTCAATATCCTCCAGTGGGACAATCATATCTTCATCAGCTAAGCACTTCCTCAGATGAGATACATGGAATGTGGGATGAATTCCACTTAACTCATCTGGCAACTCAAGTCGATAGGCCACCTCTCCTACTCGTGCGATAATTCGGAAAGGTCCTATGTATCTCGGGCTTAGCTTACCTCGTTTCCTGAATCTAATGATTCCCTTCCAGGGCGAGACCTTCAACATGACTCGGTCACCAACCTTGAACTCTATCGGTCTTCGCCTCTTGTCAGCATACGACTTTTGTCTATCTTTCGCTGCCTTCATGAAGGCTTTGATCTTTTCCAATTTCTCAGTCGTTGCTTCAATCACCTCAACACCTCCCAGTTCTTTCTGCCCAATGTCTCCCCACATACGGGCGTTTCTACATCTCCTACCGTATAGCATTTCGTAGGGTGGCATGCCAATGCTGGCATGACTGTTATTATACGAGAATTCTGCTAACGGCAAGTGATCATCCCAACTTCCTCCAAAATCGATCACGCACGCCCGAAGGATGTCTTCGAGTGTTTGGATCGTCCTCTCAGACTGACCGTCTGTCTGAGGGTGATATGCTGTACTAATGTGTAGTCTCGTCCCCATGGCATCATGAAATCTTTTCCAAAACTTGGAGGTAAACCGGGTGTCGCGATCAGACACAATAGACACCGGTACACCATGACGAGCTACAATTTCCTTGATGAACAGATCCGCCAATCTTTCAGATGAGTACGTTTCACGGATCGGTAGGAAGTGGGCACTCTTTGTCAGCGGTCAACTATCACCCATATAGCATCATACCCTTTCGGGGTACGTGGTAACTTCGTGATGAAGTCCATGGTGATATGCTCCCACTTCCACTCGGGTAATGTCAAGACAGGAGCTTGTGTCAGTCTCGTCTTCAATTCCTCAAAAGCATCCTCCTGTTCTCGACCCCACACGAACTTTACGTCCTTACGAGTCAATTTTGTCAAAGGTGAGGCTATCTTTGAAAAGTCTTGAATAAATCTCCTATAATAGCCCGCCAATCCCAAGAAGCTACGAATTTCGGATTGCGTCTTTGGTGATTTCCATTGCATCACAACCTCAACCTTTGCTGGGTCCACCATGATTCCCTCTGCATTTACCACGTGACCCAGAAATTGCACCTCGCGTAGCCAGAAGGCACATTTGGAGAACTTAGCGTACAGTTTTCTCTCTTCTCAAAGTCTCCAATACTTCCCGAATGTGACCGGCATGCTCTTCTTCGCTCCTCGAATAAATCAGGATATCATCGATGAACACAATCCTGATTTTATCTAACATTGGCCGACACACTCGGTTCATCAAATCCATAAAAGCAGCTGGCGCGTTAGTTAGACCAAATGACATAACGAGAAACTCATAGTGTCCATAACGTGTACGAAAAGCTGTTTTAGGAATGTCCTGCTCCTTTACCTTCAATTGATGGTAGCCAGATCGAAGATCTATTCTCGAGAACCAACTGGCACCCTGGAGCTGGTCGAACAAGTCATCGATCCTCGGTAACGGATACCGATCTTTATGGTCAACTTGTTCAATTCACGGTAGTCGATACACATTCTCATGCTACCGTCCTTCTTTTCACAAATAAGACCGGAGCACCCCAAGGAGAGATACTCGGTCTAATGAAGCCCTTGTCAAGCAACTCTTGCAGTTGCTCCATCAACTCCTTCATCTCAGTCGGAGCCAATCGATACGGTGCTTTAGCAACAGGTTGGGCACCGGGTATCAAGTCAATCTGGAATTCGATTTCGCGGTCAGGTGGCAATCCCGATAAGTCTTCCGGGAACACATCTGGAAACTCACACACAACCGGAACGTCGGATAGTTGTGGTGTTGGCGTTTCCACATCCTTCACTAACATAGGTAGGCGTTGCACCCACGCCTCATGCACTTCCCCGCCACCGCTATCGAAATCACCTTCGGAATCACCGTTACCCGATCACCGTATATTGTCACCAGACTTCCGTCAGATGCCGTCAATCTAATCATCTTCTTTCGACATACGATATTTGCTTCATAGGTTGCCAACCAATCCATCCCTAGTACTACATCAAATCCACCTAGGGGCATCACATGTAATCTAGCAGCAAACCTATGACCTTCTATGCTATGACACAGTCCTCTATCACATCAGTAACTCTAGTGGACTTACCAATAGCGGTTTCTACTTCAAAGGGCTCATCAATGCATTTACTACTAACAGGCAATTTAGTACAGAAAGTAGCAGAAATGAAACTCTTACTAGCACCAGAATCAAATACACAGAAGCAAGAGTTTGATTTACTAGAAACGTACCTGACACAACATCGGGGTCCATCCTAGCCTCCTCCCTGGTCATAGTGAAAGCTCTGGCACTCGTCTTCTGCCCCTCAGTCCCTGCCATCTTCTTTCCCCGGAACTCTCGGCCCTCGACTTCTTGCAATCCTTACTCATATGCCCCACTTCACCGCAGTTGAAACACCTCGTAGCCTTACAGTCTCTAGCCATGTGACCGGATTTCCCACACTAAAACAGACGTTTAACCCCATCTACACTCACCACCGTGCTCCTTACCACACTTGTCACACCTTTTGGGTCCCGAGCTTGGTGACCCCACCCTACGGTCATCCCTTCTAGCCTTCTTGTTATTCGGGTAAAGCCACCACGCCGAACCGTTTCCATTCCAGTTTCGGTTAGCACCACCGGCTTTCTTTGCCTCCACCACCATCACTTCCCTCTCGTCATAGAGCCTCCCAGCTAAGTCTACTGCCGACCTAAAGGTGCTCGGTCGGGCAGTAATCAAGTGCCTACGGATGTCAGCTGGCAGTCCCTGAATGTACCGGTTAATCTTTCGAGATACCGGTGTCACCTGATCCGGCACCAGCCTCGCCATCTCATTGAATTTGGTAGTGTATTGCTGGTGTGTCATGGTTCCTGCCTCGAGTTGCAGGAAATCCTGTCGACTTATCAAGTTCTCTGTGAGGACAGAATTCCTCAATTACTAGCTTCTTCAACTCGGACCACTTCATTTTCCCGATGGCCCTGGAACCCTCAGCTTGGACAATATTGTCCCACCAGCATAGTGCTGAGTCAGTAAAGGAGTGAGTGGCAAACTTCACCTTCTGATCCTCACGGCACTCGCTGATCTCGAGTACCGCTTCCATCTCCCTTACCCATCGTTGAGCGGTTGCAGCAGTGCCATTGCCATCGAAAGTCGGGGGCTTGCACCTCTGAAATGCCCCGTAACTGCACCCCTTGGTCGTCACCCCTACTACATCATCTCTTTCCTCATCAGATATTACTATCTCAGGATCCAGTCGTTCCTCTTCTTCCTTGCTCTCCTTTTCAGTCGACCCTCTCCTGTCCTCCTTTTCCTTCCTTTCCTCGTTCCTTATAGCCCGAATAACATCGGTCACTACAGATGGCATAACTGCCTGTAGGACTGGTGTACCTCATCAGCAATCGCCTCCCTAGCTGAGGCATTCAGACTAGCATTCTCTGTTCTTCATTCCGGTCAGGAACCTCGGGGTTCACAGGAGCCGTCTTAGGAGCTTTAGCACTGCTCCTAGTCGTACGCGGACGACCTCTACCTCTAGCAGCCTTAGAAGGTTTCTTCCCAGCCATTTTTTTATGCACTATAAGATTCAAACACTAAAACAGTCACTCAAGGAATAGCTCGGTTTATGTCAAGTATAGTAAGTCCCTAATTACAGTGGCCAGTTGTGATTAGCCACTTACTTTACTCTTCACACCCCAAGCACTCCCTATCCTGACTACATCAGCATCTAAATCTACTAGGAACACATAAATCACATAGCACACGCATAATACTGATTAACTTTTAAGAAAACAGTACCTGATGGCACATGGCTACTTGGGCTGACATCCCTCTTTCCGTCCCATTCTCAGTTTAAGTAAGGTTATTTTTGAAAATTTACCCGTTTCACTTAAACTTTAGCTCTGATACCAACTTGTAAGGCCCCGTCCCGGGCACCTCACAGTTGGTCATTCACAGCATAAAACACATATATTAATAAATTAAGCAGCGGAATTAAGTTGGCAAAAACCCTTCATTCATTTAAAATGTGTTGTTAAGCAATACATTCTAGTTTCTAAGTCACAAAAAAATTAGTCGAATGAATTACAAAACAACAGTATCGTCAAAACATAATTTGGATGTCAGACTTGTCTTGCCAAATAGCCATCTCAGTGTGCCATCCTCAGCAACCTGTTACCTGACTACTGGAAAATACATAAAGTCAGCGTTGCTGAGTGAGTTCTAGTTTTATAGTTTAAAATACTTTGCTTTTCCTCTCAAGAAAAACCTTTCTTTACTTACTGCGGTCACACAAGTACGTACACAGATAATATTATTATTATCCTCGTCGTTCGTTCATTAACTTTCGTTAGTGTGCCGTTCATCGTTTACATTCGTTTCTTTCTTTCATATTAGTTCTTCCATTCGTATGTATCTTACTTTCTTTCATTCATACATTACATACATTCATACGTTCATTTCATTCATACATTCATTGCATATGTACGATCATTTCTTTCATTCATATGTTCATTACATTCCTTCGTACGTTTATTCATTCCATTCATGCATTCACATTACATTCTTTCATTCTATCATATGTTAGCCAAGTCTGTTGCAGCACACGGCTGCTCACCTCAGTGGCAATCTCACGATTGCCTGCTAACGAGTCTGTTGCAACACGTAGTTGCTCACCTCATTAATATGTTAGCCAAGTCTGTTGCAACACATAGTTGCTCACCTCAGTGGCAACCCCACGGATTGCCTGCTAACCGAGTCTGTTGCAACACAAAGTTGCTCACCTCATTATCAATCTTAAAGATTGACCCTGTGTGCATCCTTCGGGGTAGCTAACCCGCATCACAGTTGAGCTAACACCTGCCAGGGATGTGCACCTCCATTCATTTGCTTGCAAGCTTTCTTACGTTCATTCATTCATTTATTAATGCATGCATTCATTCACCATGTTTCCCCTTTCATTATCTTTCACTTTACGTTCCATTTCTCATTATCATTAATATTTACTTTATTAATGATTATGCTCTTCGTTAAATCTTAGTCATTCTTCGTCATGCCAGTATATACTTAACAATATTAAAATAATAATAATATTGTTAATAATAATAAAATACAGATAATAAAATCAGTAACAAAATCAAGGGTTAATCATTACCATCATTCCATGCATGAAACATCATTATTAATTAACCCTAGTCAACCTGGTCAAAATCCATAAATCAGATTCCAGAAGATTTCTGTAAAAATTCTAAGTGTTCTGGACGTTTGAGCCCTGTTGGGCGTATAAGCCCCTTGGGCGTATGAGCCTGTTAGGCGTAAGACACTGCTGGTCGTATGAGCCTATTAGACTTTTCATCCTATACTTAGAAATATCATCTGGTCATACGACCACCCTGTTGGTCGTATGAGTCCTATTGGACTCTTCAACACACTTAGAAAAATATCACCTGGTCATACGACCACACTGTGGTCGTATGAGTCCTATTGGACTCTTCAACACACTTAGAAAAAAATATCACCTGGTCATACGACCACACTGTTGGTCGTATGAGTCCTATTGGACTCTTCAACACACTTAGAAAAATCACCTGGTCATACGACCACACTGTTGGTCGTATGAGTCCTATTGGACTTCAACACACTTAGAAGAATTCACCTGGTCATACGACCACACTGTTGGTCGTATTAGCAACCTGGACATGTATCTAATTCATATTCCAAATCCCAAACATCAAAATGCCTAGTTCTAAACATGCTCACCTGATTCTAGGCAAAACTCTAACATAACAATACATTCATACATTCAATCATACGGTATAAATCCAAGTTTTATACAAACATACTTACATGCATTTTCCAGCCCCAAAGCATTTAAAAACAGGTAAAAAGGGGTCTAGAAACTCACCTTAGTTTGTCTTCGGGTTTTGATATCCCTTCCTTGAACTTCTCAGTTGTTTCTAACACCTAAAACACACACACAGTGCAACCCGAACACAAACACACACCCATAAGAACATGCATTCTCGATTTCTTAGCCAAAACACAACTTAAAAACACCATCTTACCTTGAATCCGATTTCTTCTCTTTCTCTCTCTAAGAATCGAAGTCCCTGCTGTTTCTCTCTCTAAAAACCGAATGCAAAGAAGTGTGCAGAGTGAAAATAGGCAGCCATGCCACCTTTTCACCAACTTTTGAGATTTTTATTCATTTTACACCTTGGTCCCTCAACTTTGGGGTTGACTTCCCTTTTTCCTCTTTTTTTTTTCTTTCTCTTTATTCTGTTATCTCTTTTTAATAAGAATTACGGGTGTTACAAGTCCACCCCCCTTATATAGGTTTCGTCCCCGAAACCTGTATTCCTCAAAAAGATGTGGGTAGTTGTCTCCAAATGATAACCTATAAAAATCAATTTTATAAGTTAGATACAAAATTTTTCTTTAAAATTGTTAGAACTCAGATGTAAGTAATTTCTGAAATTATAATAGTAATATTATTAGATAAATTACCATAAAATTTCCAACTTCCCTTGTATCATAAATAAATTGTTATAATTATTACAAACACATCATAAAGCATTAAAAAATAGCTACTGTCATCCATAAATTCCAAACTTTTCCAGAATATTATTACAACATTTTAAAATACTTCATAAGTTTCTTGATGTCTAACTCACAGTAGATTTATTTCTGTAATTTTTTAATAATCCTAATATTAGTAAAATATCTATAGGACTCCAAAAATTATAAAATTTATACATTCTGTTGAGATAAATTTATCATTACTTCAGTGAAGTTTTAGATATTTTTCATATTGTCTAAGTATTTCTTTTAATTTTCCCTTACATATCACATAAAAATTCATATCTTAGTCATAGAAAGGAATTAAATTACAAAATTAATTCTGGAGCTTCTATAACACATATGCATCCTTATACAATTTTTCTAAAATTTTCCAAATTCTGTTCTCTTATCTGAGAATTGATTTTCATTTATCTTAAATAATTTGTATAAATTATTTTACTTATTCAATTTATCAAAATTTGCAGATTGTTATTTCATAATTTTTCTAACTAATATTCAGTGTTTATTCCCATATTCTCAGTCATTTAAATGATAAACCTATTTTATCAAGATTACATATCATTAAACTCCTTTATTTGTATTAAATCCTTGATTTTTATAAATGTTTTAACTTTCTGTTTTTAAACCCTTTTTATACTGATTTTTGATGGAAATCATGTGGTTATGAGTGTTATCAAAGAACCTTGATGATTTAGCTAATGAGTTAATCATATGTGTTTAGTTAAACACATATATATAACTTGTTAGTTATTGGTTTTAAAGGGTTATACCTTGTTTATTAGCGAGAGGTGGTGGATTAGCTTCTTGATGTTCTGAGTCTCGAGAGTTCTTGATCTCACAAACTTTGGAAGATGGTGAAGCTTGGATGTTGTCTATAGAAACCGAGAGAAAGAAAGAGTGGATTGTTGTAGTCGATAGGGTGATGGTGCTCTTTAGAGGAACCGATAGATGAAGGGAGAGTGGAGGTGATATTTGGTCATGATTCAAGGATGTATTTGTGTTTGAAGTGGTAGAAACCGAAAGAAAGTGAAGGTGGCGGTTGTGATGTTTGTAAGAGATCTTGTCTCAATGTTTTGGAGTTCAAATAATCCGAAACTTGGATATGTAGGTGTGGGGGTGGCGGTTTAAGGGGTGGACACCTAACCATTTGTGATCATGGCTATTAAGTGAAGTGTCCAAGTTAGATATATGCTTAGTGTCAAGTAATGATGGTGCCTTGATGACTAGGGAGCTAGGGATGCAAGGTGGCGATGTGGAGGGCAAGATTGGTGTCATGAGGTGGTGATAGTGCATGCTAGTAAGCGAGAGAGATGGGAGGGGTGGTTCGATGTCTAGGTTAGTGTTAATGATAGGTTTAGTCTCTCTTAATTAGTGTTTTGAGGGTTGTTTAATTAGGTGGTTAATGAGTCGGGTTTGAGGCTTTTACTTAGATTGGTGTTTAGGTGTTTAAGGGTTGCTTAGTTTTGTTTTGAATACTAAGTTCCTTTGATGTTTCATTGTATTTGTGTTGTTTATTCGAGTTGTAACACGATACATTTAATCTTAAAATGTTGAAGTGTTTTAATCAAATAATATTTTGGTACCATAACTTATGCATGCCTAAGTATTAATATATGTTCATACATACATTCTCATGCATGAAAGCATGCATACGTAAATATATATATACACATCAAAATATATATATAAACAAGCCAAAAGAGTTAGTCCACTAACGGTTGATGTATATGAAAATCTTAAATTGTCTAACCTCATTTTTAGGGTTGTCACATTCTCCCCTTGTTAAAAGAATTTTGTCCCGAAATTCATTGGAGAGTAGTTCCTAAAGTTGAGTAGACTTGATCTGATTATCAACTCTGAACAAGTGAGGATATTTCTTTTGATCTCATCTTCTCTTTTCCATGTGTATTCTGGTCCTCTCTTTGCGTTCCACTTAACTTTCACTATAGGAATTCTATTCTTTCTTAATCTTTTTACTTCCTTATCTATAATGGCTATTGGTTCTTCCACAAAATGAAGTTTCCTATCTACTTTGACTTCTTGAATTGGCACTTTAATGTTCATCTGTTAGACATTTCTTTAAGTTGGGCTTCCCGAATTTGATTTAACAAATCTGAATGTAATTCCATTCTCATGGCACGTACTCGTAGTGGCTTACCCCTTTCTTTTCTACTTAAGGCATCAGCTACTACGTTTGCTTTTCTAGGGTGATACTTGATTTCACAATCATAATCACTTAGTAATTCTACCATCTCCTTTGTCTCATATTCAACATCTTTTGATCAAATATATGTTTCTAAACTTTTATGATCCGTATAAATTACACACTTAGTCCCATACAGGTAATGTCTCCAAATTTTCAATGCAAACACTACTGCTCCTAGTTCCAGATCATGTGTGGTATAGTTCTTTTCACTACCTCTAAGTTGTCTAGATGCATATGCAATTACTTTGGCTTTTTGCATTAAAACACATCCAAAACTTGAGGCGATGCATCACAATATACTACAAAATTATCTGTCCCTTCTGGCAATGCTAAAATAGGTGCACTACACAACCTATTCTTGAGGAGTTCAAATGCTTCATTTTGTTTTTCTTCCCATACATACTTTCTATTTTGTGGGTCAATTCTGTCAAAGGTTGAGCTATTCTTGAGAAATTTTCTATAAATCTTCTATAATATCCTGCTAAACCTAGGAATTGTCGTACTTCAGTTGGGATCTTTGGAATTTCCCATTTCTTGACTGCTTCAATCTTTGCTGGATCAACTTGAATCCCATCTTGATTAACTATGTGTCCTTGGAATTGTACTTCCCTTTTCCAAAATTCACATTTTGAGAATTTTGCATACAACTTTTCCTTTTGTAGTAATTCCAAAGTTAAATTAAATGTTGTTCATGGTCTTTCTTATTTTAGAATAAATCAGGATGTCATCTATGAATACTATGACAAATTTATCTAAATAGGGTTTGCATACTCTATTCATTGGATCCATAAATACTACTGGAGCATTGGTTAGCCCAAATGGCATTACAAGAAATTCGTAATGTCCGTACCTAGTCCTGAATGCAGTTTTGATATATCTTCATCCTGTACTCTTAACTAATGATATTCAGATCTTAAATCTATTTTGGAAAAATAACTAGATCCTTGCAATTGATCAAATAAATCATCAATCCTAGGGAGAGAATGCCTATTCTTTATGGTAACTTTATTGAGTTCCCTATAATCAATACACATTCTAAAAGTTCCATCTTTCTTTTTGACAAACAGAACCGGTGCTCCCCAAGGTGATACACTAGGGCGTATAAATCCCTTATCCAACAGTTCTTGTAATTGGTTCATTAACTCTTTCATTTCCGTTGGTGCTAAACGATACGGGGCTTTAGCAATAGGGGTTGTTCCTAGTACTAATTCTATTTTAAACTCTACTTGACGAGGGGGTGGCAATCCGGGTAATTCATCAGGGAAAACATCAGGATATTCATTGATAATAGGAACACTTTCTAAATTTATCTTATCTAGTTTTGTATCAACTACATGGGGCAAGAAAGCTAAACATCTCTTCTTTAAGCATTTTTGCGCTTCCTTACAGGAAATTATTTTCATAATACCATTAGGTTTTTCGCCGTATATACAGAGAGTTTTATTTTCCTTAATCAGAGGAATCTTTATCATTCTCTTTCAACATATAATTTCAGAATGATTCTTAATTAACCAATCCATACCTACTACAATATCAAAACCTCCTAATTCAATAGGATTCAAATCTATATCAAAATAGTGGTCATCTAGGTTTAAAGTACAGTTAGAAATGATTTCACCAGCTTTAATTATTTATCATCAGCTAATTCTATCATATATTTGTGCTTAGCTTCTCAGATATTAGATTAAGTGACGGTCTAAAGGTATTTGAAATGAAACTATGAGTTGCTCCTGTATCAAGTAATACTGTTGTGTACTGATTGTTGATAAGGAACGTACCCGTTACTACTTCTGGTTCATGCTGAGCTTCTTTAGCTTGCATTACGAAAGCTCTTTCACGGCGGTTGTTTTGGTTAACTGGAGCCTTGCCTTTCCGTTGTGGACATTTATTACGAAAATGGTTTTGTTACCACACTGATAGTAGACTGGTTTAGGGTTGGTGGGGTTCTTGCAGTCTCGGGATATATGTCCCTTCTTCTTGCAATTATAACGATTACTGTCATACAATTTCTAGAGTGGTATCTTTGGCAAATACTACACCATGGTTGTTCTTCATTTGTGTTTTCTTTTCTCGTACAGCTCCTAAGAAATTTCTTTGTGGAGGTCGGGTTATTTTCTGAGGGTTTTCTCCAAATTTCCTTCCTGTGTGGTGTCATTCCACTTTCTTTTCTCTCCTATTTTTGGATTGCTTAAAGATCCATTTCCGATCATTTCATCTGTTAAGCTTCCTGACAGGCTTACTGTTTCCAGGAAGGTTTTGGCATTGCGGATTTAACTAATCCCTTTATTTGTGGTACTAATCCCCAAATATATCTTCCTATCCTTTTAGTTTCAGGGGTTATCATGTGTGGCACTAATCTGGAGAGTTCATTATACTTGTCGGTATATTCCGATCTGCAGCTCTTCTCATATCTAATGCCAAGAATTTGTTCTTCCCAACTTATCTTATTCATAACATGCCTACCTTTAGTTTGCATTTCTATTTTCCACCAGGATTGCGCCTCTCCTTTAAGTGAATACGAAGCAAACAGTGTCTTATAATTGTCGGCACAGTTACTAATTTCTAAGACTGCTTCAATTTCATCTAACCAACGTAGGGCTTGTATAGCTCCTCCTCTTCCATCAAATTCCCGAGGTCTGCACGACATAGAAGTCTTTTAAGAGTATCCTTTTGTGACTCCATTTAAGGTTTCTTCCTCTTGTCGTTCCTCTGGATTAATATTTTCCGGTCTTTCATTTTGGCATGACGTGGTTCCAAAGTTCAGATTCTGTTGTAGTTGGGCTATCAGAGTAGGTAATGTAGCTTCTATTTGTTGAGCTACTAGTTGAGAAATCTTGTCATTCTTATTTGTGTCGTTATTCACAGGTGTTTCTTCCCCAAGTCGGGTTCTAGGTCGTCCCACCCGTGCTGTTCTTCGTACAGGCTGAGTATATTTTTGGCGGCATGATTCACTATAGTTAATTATAATTAGTATCATAAGTAAAAATCTTAACACAATTCTTATTTAACACATAACAGATAGACATTTAAACATAAAAGATATATATATATATATATATATATATATATATATATATCATTAAGTTCTTATTATTTTTTTTTATTTTGACAAGTTATACTAGATAGTTTCTAGTTCTTGCTAATTCATTCCTATATCTTTGTGAAGATATTTTTCTTAGGTGTTTGAATTTCTTGATATCCTTCTGGATTCTTTGGATTCCTTGTTGTATTTTCTTGAGCTTCCTAAGGGTCCACTGAGCTATCTCCACTTGATCCTCATTCAGGTTTTGTCTTTTAATTATTTTACCTTCATTCCCGGAAGAATCAGAATTTTGTATTTCTATATCTTCGACTTGCTTAGCCATAGATCTGTCACCACATCGTATCTTTTTCCTAGGGGTCTTAATTGTATATCCCCTGATGTTTACTGATGCACGTCGAACATATAATTTTGGTTAATGTTGTTCTCAACTTCAATTTGGGAAGTTTTCATAACTTGCGTGGGTTCTGGTTCAGGTGTTATTTCCTTAAGGTTGCTATGGTCTGAGCATTCAGAAGAATCAATCTTATTGTGGTAACTATCTGAATTCATAGCTGCAAAAATTTCTTTATAATTTTTATCAAAATAGTTAGTCACATATTTCATAGATATTCTATATATCACATATTTTTATGCAATTATTAAAGCTATGCATATAATCATGAAATTTCACATAAAATCATATCACATCTATATATATATATATGTATATATATATATATTTATCAAATATATTGTTTATTATAACTTGAGCTTATGGTTACAGTCTAGGTATTTTATAGTACCTAATTCTCTATAACCAATGACTCTGATACCAACCTGTCACATCCCTGCGGAAGCGTGAAGCGTTTTAGATGTGACTTGTTTGTTCAGAATGCATTGATTATAAAGAGTCAAGATTTAATTATACACATCAACACATATCATCACATAACATATTTTATTAATATAGGTTAGGATTACATCATATATATAAGTAGTCAAAATTTGATATAATCCTATTACAACATATTATTTAACTACAACATCTTCAAAGACGATGGAAATGGGCATCCACCGCTACACTGAAATCGTAGATGTTGACAGATAGATTCACACAAACTCTTCCTATAATTTCTCCCTAGCCATTGTACACATCAAAAGAGAATTAATATTGTTAGTCATGGCTACCTGAAAAAGCATACTCAAAATAGTCAAAATAAAGTTGGTGAGATCATAGGTTTAAATCTAGACAAAATATTTTTGATGCATCAATTACAACCAAACCTTTCTTACTAATCTGATAATTCATACTGTCATGAAATAATTCATAAAATCAGATAATATAGCATCACAACACTCATCCTATTAGTGCAGGAAATATTTTCCTAAGTAGCGCTACCTATATTATCCAACGGTTCTACATCCGAATTAATGTTTGTATCACAAATGACAGTAAATCTCAAAAATCTCAAAATAATGCATCAAACATAAAACAGTATGCTTTTTCCCCCAAAAATTTATAAATACCAAAATGGGACTATGAGTCCCACCTTTTCTCCAAATAATAACCTATAAAAATCAATTTTATAAGTTAGATATAAAATTTTTCTTTAAACTTTTTAGAATCTCAGATGTTAGCAATTTCTAAAATTATAATAGTAATATTATTAGATAATATTACCATAAAATTTCCAACTTCCCTTGTATCATAAATAAATTGTTATAATTATTACAAACTCATTATAAATCATTAAAAATAGCTACTGTTATCCATAAATTTCAAAATTTTTCCAGAATATTATTATAACAATTTAAAACACTTCATAAGTTTCTTGATGTCTAACTCACAGTAGATTTGTTTCTGTAATTTTTACAATAATCCTAATATTTAGTAAAAATAGCTATACGACTCCAAAAATTATAAAATTTATACATTCTATTGAGATAAATTTATCATTACTTCAGTGAAGTTTTAGATATTTTTTATATTGTCTAAGTATTTATTTTAATTTTACCTTTATAGATTACATAAAAGTTCATATCTTAGTCATAGAAAGGAATTAAATTACAAAATTAATTCTGGAGCTTCTATAAAACATATGTATCCTTATATAATTTTTCTAAAATTTTTCCAGATTCGGTTCTCTTATCTGAGAATTTACTTTCATTTACTTTAAATAATTTGTATAAATTATTTTACTTAATATATTTTATCAAAATTGCAGATTGTTATTTCATAATTTTTCTAACTAATATTAAATGTTTATTCCCATAATCTCAGTCATTTAAATGATAAACCTATTTTATCAAGATTACATATCATTTAAACTCTTTATTTGTATTAAATCCTTGATTTTTATAAATGTTTTAACTTTCTGTTTTTAAACCCTTTTTATACTAATTTTTTATGGAAATCATGTGGTTATGAGTGTTTGCAAAGAACCTTGATGATTTAGCTAATGAGTTAATCATATGTGTTTAGTTAAACACATATATATAACTTGTTAGTTATTGGTTTTGAGGGTAATACATTGTTTATTAGAGAGAGGTGGTGGATTAGCTTCTTGATGTTTCAAGTCTCGAGAGTTCTTGATCTCACAAACTTCGGAAGATGGTGAAGCTTGGATGTTGTCTATAGAAACCAAGAGAAAGAAAGAGCGGATTGTTGTAGTTGATGGGGTGGTGTATAGAAACCGAGAGAAAGAAAGAGTGGATTGTTGTAGTTAATGGGGTGGTGGTGCTCTTAGAGGAACCGAGAGATGAAGGGAGAGTGGAGGTGATATTTGTTTATGATTCAAGGATGTATTTATGTTTGAAGTGGTAGAAACCGAAAGAAAGTGAAGGTGGCAGTTGTGATGTTTGTAAGAGATCTTGTCTCAATGTTTTGGAGTTCAAATAATCCAAAACTTGGATATGTAGGTGGGGGGTGGCGGTTTAAGGGGTGGACACCTAACCATTTGTGATCATGGCTATTAAGTGAAGTGTCCAAGTTAGATGTATGTTTAGTGTCAAGTAATGATGGTGCCTTGATGACTAGGGAGCTAGGGATGCAAGGTGGCGATGTGGAGGGCAAGATTGGTGTCATGAGGTGGTGATGGTGCATGCTAGTAAGCCGAGAGAGATGGGAGGGGTGGTTCGGTGTCTAGGTTAGTGTTAATGATAGGTTTAGTCTCTCTTACTTAGTGTTTGAGGGTTGTTTAATTGGGTGGTTAATGAGCCGGGTTTCAGGCTTTTTACTTAGATTGGTGTTTAGGTGTTTAAGGGTTGCTTAGTTTTGTTTTGAATACTAAGTTTCCTTCGATGTTTCATTGTATTTGTGTTGTGTATTCGAGTTGTAACACGATACATTTAATCTTAAAATGTTGAAGTGTTTTTAAGCAAATAATATTTTGGTACCATAACTTATGCATGCCTAAGTATGAAATATATGTTCATACATACATAATTCTCATGCATGCAAGCATGCATACGTAAATATATATATATACACACATCAAAATATATATATATATAAACAAGCCAAAAGAGTTAGTCCACTAATGGTTAATGTATATAAAAATCTTAAATTGTCTAACCTTATTTTTAGGGTTGTCACGTTCTCCCCTGTTAAAAGAATTTCGTCCCGAAATTCATTGGAGGGTAGTTCCTAAAGTCGAGTAGACTTGATCTGATTATCAACTCTGAACAAGTGAGGATATTTCTTTTTGATCTCATCTTCTCTTTCCCATGTGTATTTTGGTCCTCTTTTGCATTCCACTTAACTTTCACTATAGGAATTCTATTAGCATGGTTCAGTCGTGCGACTGACTCAATCTTGTGTCTCAGTCGTGCGACTGATCCAGTCTTTGGTTCAACCGTGCGACTGGTCCATAAGCATGATATATTCATGCGCATGGTCTATTAGCATGGTCCATTAGCATGAACTATCACATGGATAAGTTAAATATACTTCTAACGTCTTATTGACTTAGAACCATGTAGAACAACATCAAACCTTTATAGTTAGTCCATACACGTGCAACACATTCAATATACTGATATCATGACATAATCAAACATAAATTAACATCGCAATGCACTTCATATATCATTCATTCAATTCATTACATCGATTACATATATGTAAGACATGAAAGACTTTTACATTTCAGAACATAAATGTAAGTCCCCGCTCCGGGCACCTCACAGTTGGTCGTCATCACACATAAAAACATATATTTGATATAAAATTAATAAATAATGCAGCGGAACTTTATAAAGAGGGTCATTCTCATTACATCATAAAAGCTTTTACAATGCATTACATCATTGACTTGGTTACAAAATACAAGCTTTCTTGACACTGCCTAGCTTTACTATGATTGCTGCTGAAGCATATGAAACCGGGGATTTGTTAAATAATCCCGTTTATGTGAATCCTCAACAATCATAGGGTCATATACAGTGACCTCTATTATAAAAACATAAAATTATTCATCATAAAGAAGATTCCTTAAGTACTTCCGTACATCGGAACCCTTAAGGAACTCTTGACACTCTCATGCAACATACTTTGTTGCATGTATTATGCACCCGCACTTCCAGTGCGTGTAGCATTATCAAAAGGAGAATGTCATCCCAAAAGAGCAGAGTAGCCGCCTCGTGCCATCCCCAGCAACACTACCTGCCAACTGGAAACACATAAAAAGTCAGCATTGCTGAGTGAGTTCTAGTTTTATAATAAACATATTATATTTCTTTTAGAAACCATTTCTTTCACATGATCATACATCATACGTACACAGAGATAATATTCATTATCATCTTCATCATTCGTTATACATCATCATCTTTAACTTCTCATATGGATCCTGTCAGGCTTTACCCACTTCATAGCACTCGGCTATGATTACTGTGGTCGAATGACAAGGATCCCGTTTCATTCTTACTTGCACATTGAATTCTGATGTACCAATACCATATGCTATACCCCGATCCGTCTTAGCTACTGGGCCGTGAATCAATAGAGCGTATGCCACAGTAGCCTTAGCTACTGGGCCGTGAATCTAAGCGTATGCCACAGTACTAGTAGGTAAGCGGTAGAGGTACCATGACCATGGTCAATCACAAAGAAGGACCAATCGACTTATTCAATGTTTGCAAGACGTAATTTGTTCGTTCGTTAATGCATGTATTCATCATCTTATTACTCATTCATTCGTTCATTAATACATGCATTCGTCATCGTGTTCCTCTTTCATTATCTTTCACTTTACGTACATAATACTTCGTACGTTCATCGTCATAACACATGAGTCGTGAAAGATATACATACATCATCACAAGGAACACACACCACACCCATCATATATACATCATCATACATAGCATCATACATACGTAATCATACATAGCATCATCCATACATAGTCTACATCATCAGTCATCTACAGGCACTTACTTCCGTATCTTTCCAGAAATCCGGGACTTAACTATGCATTATTTTGGGTACAACAGCCCTAATTGTCCCTCCTAGATCGTGGGGACTCATGCTAGCACCTCATACAACACGCCCAAGTCCTTAATCATACCTTAAACGTTCATCAAAACATTATACCCAAATGGGCCATACATACATATTTCAATAAACAGGTTTATATGTGTTCCAGCCCTGAAATCGTTTAAAACAGTAAATGAGGGGTCCTAGAAACTCACCTGTGCTTGACAAGCAGCTTCTCAATCAAGCTTTAAAGACGTGGGTCACACTACGCTGCCGGCAGATATGTTAACACTCAAAGAGTTAATTTCTACCTAAATTCGCTAATAGTTTCGCCTATAGTTTTGCCCTAGCGAAAGTGTAGTTTCGCTAGGCGAATCAGCAGTTTCGCTGCTAGTTTCGCAGGGCAGCCTTCTGCCAGTTTCACTGGACAGATTCGCTACCTTGAGCGCCCAACTTTCGTTGGGATTCCCTAGTTTCGCAATGTCTAAGGGTCAACCTGGGCATCAGTGAAGTTATCATAAAATCAATAGTTTCGCCCAGGCGAAAGTATAGTTTCGCTGCAGCGAAACTGTAGTCTCGCTGAGAATCCTTATAGTTTCGCTGGACGAACTTACAGTTTCGCTGGACGAACTTACAGTTTCGCTGGACGAGTGCTTAAATTCGCAGAACGAGCTGAAATTTACGAATCAGCTCATTTTAACCCAAAAATCCAATCCTTTCCACCCAAACCCTTGGGTTATCATCCAGGAACCTAAATCTAAGCTTCTTACATGTTTTATTACCCTAAAACGTGCGTTTTGGGCGATTCTTGCCACTTTTAAAACCCCAAAAACCCAAATCCGGGTTTTCACCAAATGGAGCAATTATACTACGTTTCTTACCTTGATTCTTGCTGTTTAGGAGTCCACGAACACCAGCCTTCGATTCTTGACCAACCGAGCCTCTCTCTACACTTTCTCTCTCTACACTTTCTCTCTCTAGAAATGGGTGTTGAGTGAAAATGAGAGTTTTTCAGCTGATCCATCTATATATATGCCAGACGTTCCCGCGACCCCAAACTCGTTAAACTCGTGACCGAAGGGTTAACTCGGTCTAATGCCCACAACCATTTTATATTTATTAAATGGTTTTCGTCTGAGCCCATTATTATTACTTGACTTGCTTAGAAAAATTTCCGGGTGTTACAAGTCCACCCCCCTTATTTAGGTTTCGTCCCCGAAACCTGTTATTTATCGAACAGACGTGGGTAATGTTGTCGCATCTCTTCTTCCGTCTCCCACGTTGATTCAGATCCTTTCCTGTGCTTCCACTGTACACGCACAAGAGGAAACACTTTATTCCTTAACCGCTTCTCTTTTCTATCGATGATTGCCACTGGTTGCCTTACATAATTGAGCCGTTCGTCTACTTCGATATCCTCCAGTGGAACAATCATATCTTCATCAGCTAAGCACTTTCTCAGATGAGATACATGGAATGTGGGATGAATTCCACTTAACTCATCTGGTAGTTCAACCTATAGTCCACCTCTCCCATATGGGAAATAATTCGGAAAGGTCCTATATATCTCGGGCTTAGCTTGCCTTGTTTCCTGAATTGGATAATGCCTTTCCAGGGCGAGACCTTTAACATGACTCGGTTACCAACCTTGAACTCTATCGGCCTTCGCCTCTTGTCAGCATACGACTTTGTCTATCTTTCGCCGCCTTCTTGAAGGCTTTGATCTTTTCTAACTTCTCAGTCGTTGCTTCAACTACCTCGACACCTCCCAGTTCCTTCTGCCCAATGTCTCCCCAACATACGGGCGTTCTACATTTCCTACCGTACAGCATCTCGTAGGGTGGCATGCCAATGCTGGCATGATAACTGTTATTGTACGAGAATTCTGCTAACGGCAAGTGATTGTCCCAACTTCCTCCAAAATCGATCACACACGCCCGAAGCATGTCTTCGAGTGTCTGGATCGTCCTCTCAGACTGGTCGTCCGTCTGAGGGTGATAAGCTGTGCTAATATGTAGTCTCGTCCCCATCGCATCTTGGAATCTTTCCAAAATTCGATGTAAAACGTGTGTCACAATCAGACACGATGGACACCGGCACGCCATGACGAGCTACGATTTCTTTGATGAACAGATCCGCCAATCTTTCAGATGAATACGTCTCGCGGATCGGTAAGAAGTGGGCGCTTTTCGTCAAACGGTCAACTATCACCCATATAGCATCATACCCTTTCGGGGTACGTGGTAGTTTGTGATGAAATCCATGGTGATATGCTCCCACTTCCATTCGGGTATATCCAACGGCTGGATTTTCCCGTACGGTTTCTGGTGTTCCGCCTTCACTTGAAGACAAGTGAGGCACTTACTCACGTACTCCGCTACATCACGTTTCATACCCGGCCACCAATAATCTTTCTTCATATCGTGATACATCTTGGTAGCCCCAGGATGAATGGAGTACCGAGCCTTATGGGCTTCGTCCATTATCTTTCCTCGTAGATCCCCGTATCGAGGAATCCACATCCGCCCAAATCGGGTCTTAACACCAAGAGTGTTCTCTCCCAATTCCGTAACTAGACCTCTCCTCCTTTCGGAGTTAAGACGATCTTCTTTCAAAGCCTCGTCTTGAAAATCCTTAACCTGTGTCATCACGTCGGAGGTCATGATTAGCTGATAAGCTTTTACCCGAATCGGCTCGGGCCTTTCCTTTCGGCTAAGGGCATCCGCCACCACGTTGGCTTTGCCCGGATGGTAATGGATCTCACAATCATAGTCTTTGATCAACTCTAACCATCGCCTTTGCCTCATGTTCAGATCTTTCTGCTCGAAGAAGTACTTCAAGCTTTTGTGGTCCGTGAAGATGGTGCACTTCGTCCCGTATAGATAGTGCCGCCAAATCTTCAACGCAAAAACCACCGTAGCTAGTTCTAGATCGTGTGTGGGATAGTTGACTTCGTGGGTCTTTAGTTGTCGGGACGCATAGGCTATTACTCTTCCGCGTTGCATCAATACGCAACCTAGCCCAGAATAAGATGCATCCGAATAGACCACTAAGTCCTCATTTCCCTCGGGCAATGTCAAGACAGGAGCTTGTGTCAGTCTCATCTTCAATTCCTCAAAGGCATCCTCCTGTTCTCGACCCCACACGAACTTTACGTCCTTGCGAGTCAATTTTGTCAAAGGTGAGGCTATCTTCGAAAACTCTTGAATAAATCTTCTATAGTAGCCCGCCAATCCCAAGAAGTTGCGAATCTCGGATGGCGTCTTTGGCGACTTCCATTGCATCACGGCCTCAACCTTTGCTGGGTCCACCATTATTCCCTGAGCATTTACCACGTGACCCAGAAATTGCACCTCGCGTAACCAGAAAGCACATTTGGAGAACTTAGCATACAGTTTCTCCCTTCTCAAAGTCTCCAACACTTCCCGAATATGACCGGCATGCTCTTCTTCGCTCCTCGAATAAATCAGAATATCATCGATGAACACAATCACTGATTTATCTAACATTGGCCGACACACTCGGTTCATCAAATCCATAAAAGCAGCCGGCGCATTGGTCAAACCAAAAGACATAACGAGAAACTCGTAATGACCATAGCGCGTACGAAAGGCTGTTTTAGGGATATCCTGCTCCTTTACCTTCAGTTGATGGTAGCCTGATCGAAGATCTATCCTTGAAAAAGCTAGCGCCTTGAAGTTGGTCAAACAAGTCATCGATTCTCGGCAAGGGGTATCTGTTCTTCACCGTCAGCTTATTCAGCTCGCGGTAGTCAATGCACATTCTCATACTACCATCCTTCTTCTTTACGAACAGAACCGGAGCACCCTAAGGTGAGATACTCGGTCTAATGAACCCCTTGTCTAGCAGTTCTTGCAGTTGCTCCATCAACTCTTTCATTTCCGTCAGAGCCAAGCGATACGGTGCTTTTGCGACAGGTTGGGCACCCGGTATCAGGTCGATTTGGAATTCGATCTCTCGGTCAGGTGGCAATCCCGATAAGTCTTCGGGAAACAGATCTGGAAAGTCACGCACAACTGGTACATCGGATAGTTGTGGTGTTGGCGTCTCTACATTCTTTACATAACATAAGTAGGCGCTACATCCGCGCCTCATACACTTTCCCGCCACCGCCATCGAGATCATCTTCAGAATCGTCATAACTCGATCGCCATATATTGTCACCGGACTTCCGTCAGCCGCCGTCAGCCTAATCATCTTCTTTCGGCACACGATATTCGCTTCATAGGTTGCTAACCAATCCATCCCTAATACTTTATCAAATCCTCCTAGGGGCATCACATGTAACTTGGCAGCAAACCTATGGCCTTCTAATTCTACAGCACAATCCTCTATCACATCCGTAACCCTAGTGGAATTACCAATAGCAGTTTCTACTTCAAAGGACTCATCAAGGCATTTACTCCTAACAGGCAGTTTAGCACAGAAGGTAGTAGAAATAAAACTCCTACTGGCACCCGAATCAAATAACACAGAGGCTAAAATTTGGTTTATCCGGAACGTACCGGACACAACGTCAGGGTCCGTCCTAGCCTCTTCTTGCGTCATCGTGAACGCCCTGGCCTTTGCCCTTGGTGCTTCTCCTCCCGTCTTCTTCTCCCCGGAGCCCTCAGCCCTCGGTTTCTTGCAATCTCTGCTCATATGACCACTTTCCCCACAGTTAAAACACTTGCCCATCTGGCAATCCTTTGACATATGCCCTGCCTTCCCGCATCTAAAACAGATGTTGGATCCCCACTTGCACTCCCCCGAGTGCTCTCTCCCACATTGGCCACACTTCCTCATCCCAGCTCCAGATATGACCACACGGCGGTCATCCACCCTTGCCTTCTTGTTACTTGTCGAGGTATCACCTCGACTAAACCTCTTTCCCTGCCAACTTTTCTCGCCACCTCCCTTCTTACCACTCTCAACCTTCACCACCCTAGCCCTTTCATCGTATAGCCGCCCAGCCAAATCTACTGCCGACCTAAAAGTACTCGGTCGGGCAGTGATCAAGTGCGTGCGGATGTCGGCCGGCAGCCCCTGGATATACCGATTGATCTTTCGAGACACCGGCGTCACCTGGTCCGGCACCATTCTAGCCATGTCATTAAACTTGGTGGTGTACTGTTGGTGGGTCATCGTCCCTGCCTCCAGCTGCAGAAACTCTCTCTCAACCTTGTCCATTTCTCAACGAGGACTGAACTCCTCGATCACCATCCTTTTCAGTTCGGACCACTTCATCTTTCCAATGGCCCTGCTACCCTCAGCCTGGACTATTTTGTCCCACCAACATAAGGCCGACCCCGTAAAAGAATGGGTAGCAAACTTCACCTTCTTGTCCTCCCGACAATCACTAATATCGAGGACAACCTCCATTTCCCTCACCCATTGGTGAGCATCAGCAGCGGTGCCAGAGCCATCAAAAGTAGGGGGCTTGCACCTCATAAACGCCCCGTAGTTACAACCCCGTGTTGTCTCAGGCACTGACTCCTCCTCCTCTTCCTCTTCTTCATCATCAGAAAGAACCGTTTCCGGCTCTTGTCGTTGCTGTCTCCCTGAGGATCGATTCCTCCCTCTCCTCTCATCTTCGCGTACGGCCTTTATCACTTCGGTCACTACAAACGGTAAGATCGTCTGCATGACCTGGTGCACCTCCTCGACCACTGCCTCTTTTACCGAGGCCCTCAAATCAACACTCTCATCCACTCCCTCCGGAGGAGTAGTATCAGGTTCTTCAGGAACCTTCTTCTCTAGTCTAGGTCTTCCTCTTGTGGCTCGTGGTTCCGCACCACTTCCGCCACCGCCTCCACCACGTGGGGCTTTAGATGATCTACCACCGACCATCTTCTATCACACACTGAAAGGTTCAAATACCAACACGGTCATTCAAGGAAATAGCTCAGTTTATGTCAAGTATAGTAAGTCCCTAATTACAGTGGCCAGTTGTGATTAGTCACTTACTTTACTCTTCGCACCCTGAGCAACACCCGTCATGACTACACTAGCATCTAAATCTAACAGTACACGTATACCACATACACGCGCACATAATACCAGTTAATCTTTAAGAAAATACCTGATGGCACGCAGCTACTCAGATGGCATTCCCTTCCTTTCTGTCCCATTTTCAGTTTAAGTTTAGGTTTATTTTGAAAATTTACCAATTTCACTTAAACTTTGGCTCTGATACCAACTTGTAAGGCCCCGCTCCCGGGCACCTCACAGTTGGTCGTCATCACACATAAAAACATATATTTGATATAAACTTAATAAATTAATGCAGCGGAACTTTATAAAGAGGGTCATTCTCATTACATCATAAAAGCTTTTACAATGCATTACATCATTGACTTGGTTACAAAATACAAGTTTCTTGACATTGCCTAGCTTTACTATGATTGCTGCTGAAGCATATGAAACCGGGGATTTGTTAAATAATCCCGTTTATGTGAATCCTCAACAATCATAGGGTCATATACAGTGACCTCTATTATAAAAACATAAAATTATTCATCATAAGAAGATTCCTTAAGTACTTCGTACATCGGAACCCTTAAGGAACCCTTGACACTCTCATGCAACATACTTTGTTGCATGTATTATGCACCCGCACTTCCAGTGCGTGTAGCATTATCAAAAGGAGAATGCCATCCCAAAAGAGCAGAGTAGCCGCCTCGTGCCATCCCCAGCAACACTACCTGCCAACTGGAAACACATAAAAAGTCAGCGTTGCTGAGTGAGTTCTAGTTTTATAATAAACATATTATATTTCTTTTAGAAACCATTTCTTTCACATGATCATACATCATACGTACACAGAGATAATATTCATTATCATCTTCATCATTCGTTATACATCATCATCTTTAACTTCTCATATGGATCCTGTCAGGCTTTACCCACTTCATAGCACTCGGCTATGATTACTGTGGTCGAATGACAAGGATCCCGTTTCATTCTTACTTGCACATTGAATTCTGATGTACCAATACCATATGCTATACCCCGATCCGTCTTAGCTACTGGGCCATGAATCAATAGAGCGTATGCCACAGTAGCCTTAGCTACTGGGCCGTGAATCTAAGCGTATGCCACAGTACTAGTAGGTAAGCGGTAGAGGTACCATGACCATGGTCAATCACAAAGAAGGACCAATCGACTTATTCAATGTTTGGAAGACGTAATTCGTTCGTTCGTTAATACATGTATTCATCATCTTATTACTCATTCATTCGTTCATTAATACATGCATTCGTCATCGTGTTCCTCTTTCATTATCTTTCACTTTACGTACATAATACTTCGTTCGTTCATCGTCATAACACATGGGTCGTGAAAGATATACATACATCATCACAAGGAACACACACCACACCATCATATATACATCATCATACATAGCATCATACATACGTAATCATACATAGCATCATCCATACATAGTCTACATCATCAGTCATCTACAGGCACTTACTTCCGTATCTTTCCCAAAATCCGGGACTTAACTATGCATTATTTGGGTACAACAGCCCTAATTGTCCCTCCTAGATCGTGGGGACTCATGCTAGGACCTCATACAACACGCCCAAGTCCTTAATCATACCTTAAACGTTCATCAAAACATATACCCAAATGGGCCATACATACATATTTCAATAAACAGGTTTATATGTGTTCCAGCCCCGAAATCATTTAAAACAGTAAATGAGGGGTCCTAGAAACTCACCTGTGCTTGACAAGCAGCTTCTCAATCAAGCTTTAAAGACGTGGGTCACACTACGCTGCCTGCAGATATGTTAACACTCAAAGAGTTAATTTCTGCCTAAATTCGCTAATAGTTTCGCCCTAGCGAAAGTGTAGTTTCGCTAGGCGAATCAGCAGTTTTGCTGCTAGTTTCGCTGGGCAGCCTTCTGCCAGTTTTGCTGGACAGATTCGCTACCTTGAGCGCCCAACTTTCGTTGGGATTCCCTAGTTTCGCAATGTCTAAGGGTCAACCTGGGCATCAGCGAAGTTATCATAAATCAATAGTTTCGCCCAGGCGAAAGTATAGTTTCGCTGCAGCGAAACTGTAGTCTCGCTGAGAATCCTTATAGTTTCACTGGACGAACTTACAGTTTCGCTGGACGAACTTACAGTTTCGCTGGACGAGTGCTTAAATTCGCAGAACGAGCTGAAATTTACGAATCAGCTCATTTTAACCCAAAAATCCAATCCTTTCCACCCAAACCCTTGGGTTTTCATCCAGGAACCTAAATCTAAGCTTCTTACATATTTTTATTACCCTAAAACGTGCGTTTTGGGCGATTCTTGCCACTTTTAAAACCCCAAAAACCCAAATCCGGGTTTTCACCAAATGGAGCAATTATACTACGTTTCTTACCTTGATTCTTGCTGTTTAGGAGTCACGAACACCAGCCTTCGATTCTTGACCAACCGAGCCTCGATCCGACACTTCTCTCTCTACACTTTCTCTCTCTAGAAATGGGTGTTGAGTGAAAATGAGAGTTTTTCAGCTGATCCATCTATATATATGCCAGACGTTCCCGCGACCCCAAACTCGTTAAACTCGTGACCCGAAGGGTTAACTCGGTCTAATGCCCACAACCATTTTATATTTATTAAATGGTTTTCGTCTGAGCCCATTATTATTACTTGACTTGCTTAGAAAAATTTCCGGGTGTTACAATAAACTAGGTACATCAATATGTATCAACAAACTCCCCTTTGGACCTAGTTTACTCTATTGTCTAACATTCTGCACATGTTCTTGGAACTTCTTGTACTTCTCTTTGTTGTATCTCTTGCATGTATCCTGAATGCAAAGCAGAGTCGTATGATGTGTTGGAACTGTTGTACAATGTCCTGCGTATCATAGAATAGTGGCCACTTGTATAGAGTGTAGACATCATCTTTGGACAAGTTGGTCAGCCACATAGGGTCAAACACCCGGATAGTCTCAATCTGAGCATCTTTGTGTAAACTATGACCGCTTCACCCGTTCGCCAGTCGTAATACCACCATTTGAAGTGTTGAGTGAAGTCCTGAGGCATCTCCCATAATAGGATCTTTGACATTATGCGTGGAGGACTCCACTTCAGCACTACCTTAGGCTTTCTAGTATTTGGATCAACTTCGGTCTTATTTATGAACGTTTAGGCTATTGAGGCCTGAAGTTGACCCACTGGTTTGGTATTCTCTTTTTAACACCATCTCAAACCATCCCGACATCTTTCTGTGATTGGCGTACAAAAGGTCTAAACAGACAAGTCTGTTTAACTCAAAACCAGGGGAGTATTCAGATCATGTGGGTATCTGAAGTACTCTATTCCCTTCTCTCTTTTCACCGCGTACACATCCAAGTCTTCAAAATACGCCCAGCTAATAATCTTACCAGACACCTTTTGATGCTTTTTAACTCTGTAGAGTTTGGTGTAGGCGTTAGACTTTGGCGGTTATCGCTGGGCTCTCATTTCTTCTAGGCACACAGCCCACTCAGCCTTCTTGATATCAACATCAGTGTCCGAGGCTTGGGCTTTCCCTTCTTCTTTCTCCTTCTCTTTCTATTTAGCATCAAGAGCTCTAAACGTATCACTGCCAAATGTTTCACCCAAATCGGGATAACATTTCCCTGTTGGTCAGTATACTGTGGATACTCTTGTGCAGTGATATCCTCGATATCAATCTCATCGACACTGCAGCTCTTCATCACTCATGACATCAACCTTGGGAGCATCCTTGACTAGCTCATCCGGGTTGAGTCTGAACATATCGGCCAGCTGTCGTCTGTGAGATCATGAATGATCTCTCCCTCCTCTGGTGTATAACTCACAGACCTTCAAACAATCCCTTGCAAATCAAGAATCATGGTTAGCTAAGTCTTGATTTGTTGTACGGGTACTATGTCATGCTCATCAGTCTGTTGAGATTCATCTGTTTGTTTAAACATTCAAAACAAGTAATCAATTCATTTACATTAAGAAACATTGATAAACAATAATTACATAAGTGTAATACATAATTCAAGTACAAAAGATAATCAGAAGTTAAGAAACTAAATTACTCTTGTCTTTGTCACTTGGCTCTTCAACTTGAGGAGCTGAGGTGGACGGTCTTGATTCTTGCCTTCGTTTTAACCTCTGTTCCTGAGCTGATGGATCTGAGGCTGATGCGGATGCATTAACTTCGGGTCATCCTCATCTCCTCCCTCTTTGTCCTTACCACTGCTCTCTCCTTCAACATCATCATCATCATCAGACTCATCATCATCAGATGACTCGTCATCATCATCATCATCACCATCACCTTTGATCTTGAGAGGCTCGCCCTTAGTCCCTTTGATTCGGAGAAGAAGCTTTTTGTTCTTCTTCTCGAACCTCTATCCTCTTGACCGAGGACATCAGAAGTTCATTTTGTGTTATCGGGGCAATATGAACTCTAGCCCAAGGCTCTCTCATGGGTAGCATCTCTCTCAGTCAGATGGGTAATGTTGACTCTAAGCTGCAGTCTTCTCGGTCAGCAGGGTGATCTGCTTGCCCTACTCAGCGTTGACAGCCATCAACTGATTCATCTGGTTCGCTCGAATATCATTAGTTGTGAGCAGTTTGAGAACCAGACAATTGAGGTTGGCAAGCTGTTCCTCTAACCAACGTTGGTCAGAGAAGATCCCAGTGGTGGTACTGATGAGGTGGAAGGTCCGGCATGTGATGTGGTGGGTGGAGTGGTGGATGTAGTATATGTGGGAGTGGTGGTGGTTATGGTTTGTGGTGGAATGGATGAGGTGAGTGGAATGGTGGTAGCTATAGTGCTGGTGGTAGATGTGATGGGAGTGGTGGATGTAGTGGTTGTAGTGGTGGTAGGTATGGTAGGGATGGTGGAGGTAGTGGCTGTGGTGGTAGGTGATGTCATCAGCACTATACGTCTTCTTTTGGCCTTCTTGCCATGTGGTTGTGCCATCCTCTTCAATCATGAGCCCTTGGAGCTCTAGGCTCCCCTGGGCTTGGCTGGGGATGTGTGTAGGTAGGATCAGCAGCGTCAGTACCCTTAACCCCAGCCTCGCGTCCTCCAACCGCCTCCATACCCCGTTCGGTAGCCACCACACGACTACCGACTGTCCTCGTGAGAGGCTCTCGTCGGACTCGTCATTGGTAGGAAGTCCCAATGGATGGCTGCCTGCTCCAATCCACCGGGAGCGGAGGAACTACCGTGTGGGGGTGGTGAAAACATAGTGGAAGTTTCAGTGGCCCTTGGCTGACTTGGGCCTGTGTCTCCACCACCCTGACCATCATCATGGTCATCATCGTCATTCCTCATCGATAGGAGCCAAAATTGGCTCAACATCTGAGTCGCTGTCATCATGACGCCATTGTTTAAGCGCTGGCGCCACGTAATCCTCCCTGGCCAGGTGGCCGAACAACCTCCTAACCGGGGGCTTAACCTGCTTCCCCCGGTAGACCTTCATCCTTCCAAGGTGGTGTCGTCCATAACTTCCAATGACACCGCATCGTCCTTCTCCGTGGGAAGGTGAGGAAGCTTCTCGTCGATCATCATCTGAATAAACCTTGGGTACAAACAGAAGCTCTCTTTCGCTTTGGCTTCTTTGTTCTCGATCGGATAAGTAAAGAACATCCGTGAGAAGCTGAACGGATGGTTCAGCACCAAAGCCACATACGCGTTCTGGATCTGATCCGACAGCTCATCGAATCCTCCCCTCCTGGAGGCTATGCACTTCAGGATCACATGTGCCAAATATTTGAATTGTGGACACATGTTACTCTTGTTCAGTACGCCAACGTTGATATCACCGGCGTACTTGATCCTGAGGAGATATCCCCGTACCGTTAGGGGATGCAGCTTGGTTGGGTGTGCACCATCATCACCCAAGACCAAGACTCACCTGATATCCTCTTCACTGATCTAGATATCTTCCCCAAAGATAGAACTCCTAATGCAGTAGGGCTCTGTAGATCTGTCAACAATGGCGTTCTCCAGAACGCCTGCTGGATCGACCTGTATGGTATACATGGAGTATATATGGCCGTGAAGATCCTCGAACGTCGTAGAAAGGCTATGATCCCGATAAACTCAGAGGCGTTCTGGGATGTGGGTCGAGATGAGCACATATATTGTGCTTCGTGCTTATCATCTATCTATCTGCCATATTGCTGCAATACAAGGGACAAACACATTAGTTCCGTTCATAATAAATAAATAATTTGACTTAGAACAGATTTTGACCAATCTAGTTCAATCGTGCGATTGAACCATACGACTGGGTTCAGTCGTACGATTGAGCCTGCGACTGAGTTCAGTCATGTGCAAAGCCATGCGGTTGAGTCAGTCGTGCGACTGAATCACCGATTGGTTCAATCATGCGATTGAAGCATGTGACTGGCTTAATTGTGCGACTGAAGTTCATCAGTCTGTCCATATGCATAAACCCCTGTGCGACACCATAAACTTGAATCTTGTCACAAGTGAAATTAGACGTCGTTTTCGGGTTCATATGGTTCGCAGGACCCGATATAGCATTTAAGGTCCTTTAAATCGACAATTTTGTTTATGTCTCGGTTATTTGTTTTAACAATTAGGTCATGTTTGATTCGTGTTAAGCAGTTGTTGTCCTGATATCTTTCATAAATTAC
This sequence comes from Flaveria linearis, assembly GCA_024085815.1. Lineage (NCBI taxonomy): Eukaryota > Viridiplantae > Streptophyta > Magnoliopsida > Asterales > Asteraceae > Flaveria > Flaveria linearis. The sequence goes on from JABSNV010000729.1 coordinate 119,928, forward strand.
CTGTATAAGAATACACTATCGGTTAGAACAGGAATCAGAAGGTAATCTCAAAAGTTGGAAATTTTGGCAGAGTAATAGTGCTTTGGCGGTTTTTTGAAAGTTTGAAGTGTGGTAGAGTTTACGACCGAATGAGCCTCTATTTATACTGTTTGGGTTTCAGTCGTGCGACTGGATCCAGACGTATGGCTCAATCGTCCGACTGAGGTTCAGTCGTGCAACTGGCTCCATACTCCTCTCTTCAGTCGTGCGATGGCTCATTTGCCTCTCTTCAGTCGTACGACTGGCTCAGTCTTGTGGTCCAATCGCATGACTGTCTCATACTCATGGTCCAATCGTATGACTGGCTCATTCTCATGGTCCAATCGTATGGCTGGCTCATTCTCATGGTCCAATCGTACGATTGAATCATTCTTATGATTCAATCGTACGATTGGTTCATACTTATGATCCAATGGTACGATTGATTCATACAAGTGGCCACTATTCTAGGATACGTAGTAATTGTACAAGCTCTACAGTTCCAACACGTCATACGGACTCTGCTTTGCATTCGAGATACATGCAGGAGCTATAAGAGAAGAGAAGTACAAGAAGTTCCAAGAACATGTGCAGAATGTTAGACAATAGAGTAAACTAGGTCCAAGGGGGAGATTAGTTTAGTTTCAGTATTTATTTACTTAAAAAAATAAAAAATAAAAAATAAAAAAAATAAAAAAAATAAATAAAAAATAAAAAGGAGGCGGACAGATAGGCTGAAAGCAATCAAATCTGTGAGATTGATCCTCAGGTCAGTGCTTATCCTCAGGTCAGTGCTTATCCTCAGGTCAGTGCTTATCCTCAGGTCAGTGCCATCGCACAGCAGAGAGGCACACAACCTATCTTCTTGTAAAAGCACCTTTCTTTTTACACATAACGCACCAACAACATTAGTCATTAGTTTGATTGCGTTTATCAATTTTTTCATATGCTTTGCTCATTTTTATGGTCGTCCGTAAACATTTATGGCGTTTATTTTGCTGGTCACCCCTTATTGGAATTTGCTTGATTGTGTTAACCAGTGATAAGATGGAAACCACAGCCTGTTAAACAGTTTAGTTTAGATTGTTTTACCAATGAAGTCTACTTGTCTTTTGTGTTGAATCTACCGACACATCGAACAATGGACTAGGAACCCCTAGGTCTACTTTCTCTATGTAACCCAGAGTAACAGACTAGTGTACTATCATTTTTCCTTTATTTGGCTAAACATCATAGACTTTAAATTTTAATTATAGCTTTTTGATCTTTTCAGTCCTTTTTAAGTCCCAAACAATTAGTTCCCTGTGTACTATCATTTTCATAGTTTTAAATCAATCTCACAGATTTGATTTGCTTTCAGTCTATCTGCCCGCCTCCTTTTTTATTTTTTTTATTTTTTATTTTTTATTTATTTTTTTATTTATTTTTTTAAGTAAATAAATACTGAAACTAAACTAATCTCCCCCTAAAATTCTAAAACCGAAATATTTTATGTTTTGGATTTTTAGAACTGAAATAATCAAAAAACTTAAAATAAACAGAAAGACGGACTATGAACTCGATTCATCTGGAATCACATCACTTTTATTTTTCACGCAATTACCTCTAAGAGATATAAAAACCGAGGTTATCAAGTGCTTTTGTGTATAGGTCGGCGCGTTGAAAATCCGTATTAATTTTAACAACATCGATTAATTGCTTTTCAAAACAGTCACGTATAAAGTGATATTTAATACCGATGTGTTTAGTCTTAGGATGCTGGATCGGATTTTTAGTTATAGCTATTGCAGCAGAATTATCAACAAAGGTAGGGGTGTTAGAAAATTGCAAACCGTAGTCGTACATTTGCTGTTGAATCCAAATGATTTGTGAGCAGCAACTTGCAGCAGCAACGTATTCAGCTTCACATGTTGACAGAGCAACAGACGTATGCTTCTTACCTTTCCAGGTGACTAACTGTCTTCCAAAGAACTGACAACCCGCTGATGTTGACTTGTAATTCATCTTGTAACCACAGTAGTCCGAGTCACTATACGCTGTAAGCTCAAAATCATCATCATGGGGATATCACAACCTGAGTGTTGGAGTACCCTTCAGATAACGGAATATCCTTTTAACCCCGATGAGATGATTTACTTTTGGTTTAGCCTGATATCTGGAATAGAGACACGTGGCATACATGATATCAGGATGAGAAGCTGTGAGGAACATAAGAGATCGATCATCCTCGGTACATAGTGGCATCTACCAGATCACCATTTTTGTCGGGTGCCACATCGTGTTTTATGGCAAGTGGAGTTCCAGCAACAGTTCTATTCTCCATGTCAAACCGACTAAGAATGTCTCCTACATATTGTCTGATGCGGAAGATTTCTTTGGGTGTCTGATCCACCTGTAACCCAAGAAAGAACTTCATTTCTCCCATGGCACTCATTTCAAACTCAGCTTTCATCACAAATTCAAATTCCTTACATAAAGCTTCATTTTTCGAACCGAAGATAATGTCATCCATGTAAATCTGAACCAGTAGTAAATCACCATCTTTCTCCTTGATAAACAGTGTATAGTCAATAACCCCTCTGCAAAAACCGTGTTTAAGCAGATGAGTAGAAAGTTTCTCATACCAGGCTCGAGGGGCTTGATGAAGCCCATACAAAGCTTGTCCAGTTTGTACACTCTATCCCGATGATAAGGGTCCTCAAATCCCTGGGTGACTCACGTATACTGTTTCACGAATCTTACCATGAAGGAAGGCACTTTTCACATCCAATTGATAAACTTTGATTTGCATATAGGATGCATAGGCTATGAATATACGAATAGTTTCCATCCTTGCCACAGGTGCAAACACTCATTGTAGTCAACGCCTTCGATTTGCCTAAACCCTTGAACGACAAGCCGAGCCTTGTTTCGAATTATGACCCCTTGGTCATCTTTCTTGCAACGAAGAACCCATTTGGTGCCAATCACCTTTGCACCTTTTGGTCTGTCCACAAGTGTCCAGACTCCTAACTTTTTGAATTGAAAGAGTTCTTCTTGCATAGCACTTACCCATGCCTCATCTTTTAATGCCTCGCTTACATACTTAGGCTCAACATGAGATACAAAGCATCGATAGGCACCATCATGAATATAGCCCTTTCCATCACTGCTGCATAATCAGCTGAATATAACTGATTTCTGGTTTGAACTCCGATAGAATATCCCATATGACGTTATCCAGGGGATGATGAACGTGTAACCGAGTCCAGGAGTGGTGGGAACAACTACCTCATTATCCACATTTAGAATCTCATTTGCTGTTGGAGTGTGAGGTTCTGACGTGCCGGCGGCTTTAGTTCAGCTGGGGTGTACTTGTAGTAGCAGGAAACCTGTTCTGTCTGATCCACGTTGTGGTCTCAACCGCTTCATCATCAGAAGAAGAATCACTTACCTCAAGTTCTTCCCCTGAAGGGCTTGAAGTATCATCTAATGGAGCAGACGATATAGTGTCTAATGTTAGAGAGTTTAACACATCATACATCATCCGAGCAGCTAAGTCATCATCAGAATGGGAAGATGGTAGATTGAAGGACTTGAAGAATCCATCATAATCGAAGAAGAAGGAAGGTCCTTTTCCAGCAGGGGGGTGGTGAATCTTTGAACATCAACGTTACACCACACTTCTACCTGACCCGTTGAGTTGTTGTAAACTCGCTTGTCTGGTAGACTATAGCCTAGAAAAATACCTTCTTCTACCTTTCACAAAATTTTCGAGTCTGATTCTTCTTCAATAGCATGCAAGGTGCACCGAACGGTTTGAGATACTCCAAGTTAGGTTTACGTCGCTGGAGTAATTCAAACATGTCTTTCCATGACGTTTGACCACCAGAACCCAATTCAAAGTGTAACAAGCATTAGCCACTGCCTCGTTCCAGAATTGAATAGGCAGTTTGAATCGGCTAGCATTGTCTTTGCAGTCTCAATCAGACTTCGATTCTTCCTCTCAGCGACACCGTTCATCTGTGGAGTACATGCAGAAGTGAATTGATGAACGGTACCTTTCTCTCGATAGAACGTCTCCATCCACTGATTCTTGAACTCTGTGCCATTGTCTTATCGAATCTTTCTAACTTTCAGTTGTAGAGAGATTCCAGTGTCGTAACCAGATGCTTGAATGATTCAAACGTTCAGACTTGGCTTTCAGAAAACATTACCCAAGAGAATCTGGAGTAATCATCAGTTACGCCAAAGCAATACAAGTCTCCGGCAATACTCCTTGTGCTAACTGGGCCAAACAGATCCATGTGTAGAAGCTCGAGTGGAATTTTGATAGAGTTGGCTTTCTTAGCTTTGTGAGACTTCTTGGTCTGTTTCCCTTTCTTGCAAGAGACATAGAAATCTAGAAGCTGGAAGTTCTTGACAGTAACTCCCTTTACCAGATCATTCTGAACTAAATGGTTCATCTTCCTTGGATTGATGTGACCCATTCTTCTATGCCACGAGACTGGCTCCCTTTCTGTTGCCTTTGACAGGAAGCACTGTGCAGTCGATTCAGTTGTGGAGGCTTTTGATAGATCCAAGACATACAGATCATTATATCTTGAAGCTGACATTAATACTTTATCCTCCTCGATAACATACTCCTTCTTCAGTATATAACACTTCTTGTTGTCGAATACAACTTTGAATCCTTTATCACAGATTTGGGAGACAGAAAGCAAGTTATTTTGCAGTTGCTGAACATAGTTGACCTTATCAAACTTGACTTTCTCATTTCCCACTTCGCCTTTAGCGGTGATATATCCTCCTTTATTTCCAGCAAATGATACGTGTCCCCCTTTAATTTGTTTGACGTTCAAAAGGAGAGATGAATTCCCGGTCATGTGCCTAGACGCCCCACTATCAATAATCCAGGTATAGTGATAGCGCTGTAACGGACACCCTGCATATACAAAGGAAATTATTAGTTTAAGTTTGGGACCCAAGCCTTAACTGGCTTGAGTGTCCTAGAGGTATCACACATCATGAACTCAACCCATTATCCTTGAGAGGATGAGGACACATCCTTCTTCTTCTTGTCCTCACTGTCAGACTCATTACCTGATTTTCTTTCCATAACCCAGTTTTGTGTAAGGCCTATTTGTGGTAAACAGACGACTGATTATTGGTTTGAACTTTAGTTTCACTAATAATCCTAGGTTTAACCTTGGGTGACACAGCCTTGCTTTCAGCTCGTCTGTATGGTCCTTGGTATTTTAGAGGAGTATTAGAACTAGTCTTAGAAAATCTAGGTTTTTCATCAAAAAGTTCAATTTTCCTTTTGGGTGTCTGATAATAAGGACAATTTAAAGAGATATGTCCTCGTTTTCAACAATTGTAGCAAGATCTCCCTTCTACATATTGTGGAAATTGTTGATGTGGGGTTGAGTGTGTGTTGGGGGCTTGGTAACTTCTCTTCCTTTTTAGATGTTTCACCTTCTTTAACAAATTTAATTGTTTTGACCTTTTGAACGTCTTTTGCCTTAGTTTGATTTGGACTTTGATGATTAACACGTTTAGTGTTCTTTAAGTTAAACTTTTTAGGTTCTGAAATAGACGTTTGTGAACCTGATTCTAAGTTAACCTTTTTAATTTTATCAGTCAAATCCTCAACAGGCATCTTATCTTTAGATCCCAAAGTAGTATTCGTCTGTTCGGTGACCGACTTCACAGGTTTACCCGTAGACTCTGAATCACTGACTAGAGGGGTAGACACCACATGATCCTTTACAGGGTTGTTATTTAATGGTCTAAATTTAGTATTCAAAAGAATAGCATGTGGTGGCGGTACTACTTTATAACCCAAACCTTCCCCACCATTTCGTTCTTTCACTAAGTTTTGAACTATGTGTGAAGAACTTGCCAAGCTATGTAGTTTTGTTTCAATGATTCAACTTCGACTTCCAAAACTGCTTTTTGCTTCTTTGTTTCTTCCAAAGAATTTAAATAGAACTTAATATCATTTGATTGATTAAGAGCAACAACTTCGGTTTCCCTCAATTGTTTCCCCAGAAGTTCTATCTTTTCTTCGAAACTGCACTCATTTTGTTTTAGCACACGATTTGCTTCAGTGCAGAGTTGCAAATCATTTACCAGATTATCATTGTGTTCTAATAACCTAGAAATTTTAAATCAATGCTTCTCTAAATTTGTCACATTCAGAACAAGCATGTTTATCAAATAATTCATTTTTAGAATTTACCTGTGAAGTACCAGACGAATCAGCCATCAGTGCAGTGTCAGACTCTTCAGCAACTGAATGTTCTGTGTTTGCTGTACTAAGCTCTTCTTCCATTAAGTGATCAACTACATCCATAGCTTCTTAAACATCTGAACGTGAATGCTCAGCTACTGTGTCTCCCTCACTTGCAGATCCGTCATCCAAGGTGTCGACAAAAACAACATTAGATTCACCCTTGGATACGAATCGAAAGGACCAGTCTTGCCCTTCATCACCTTGAGCAACCAAAGCTTTAGAGTCTTTACTTGCTGTTGATGCCCCAATCTTATCCTTTTCCTGATGATTAAAAGAGGGAAATGGATTTCCATTTCCTGTCTTCTTGGGCTTAACACACTCCCGCTTGAAGTGCCCTTTCTCACTACAGTTGAAGCACGTGGCCTTGGTTTTGTCAAATCCAAATGTAGTATCTTTAGTTGCTACCAAGTTTTGTCCCGTCTTCTTCATGACTTTTTTGCTCTTCTCACAGCGCTAGCCAAGGCCCAAATGATATCCATGCGCTCTAACTCAGTTTCATCAACTTGCTCGTAATCTTCATCAGCAAGATGACAGTTTCCAATCTTTCCAGCAACCAGACCATCATAAGATTGGACAACCGCAGCTAGAAGGTCCATATGCTCTTTTTCTACTTCCACAGTCACATTCCCGAGATTCTCACTCTTTAACTTTGTAGCATTTGCCTCAGGAACTATGTAGTGGGTTCTAGATGACTCGGACGTGTCGGTGCCTGATGGGCTGCACTGAGAAGGAGCAGAGGAGTTAGATACAAAAGCAGTTTGTAATGGTGTACCTGACGTAGTAGGAGTTGGAACTGAGTTGTATAAAGCAGGATTCTGAGCGTAGGATCCTTTCTTTGACTTGTACTTCTGACGTAGTTCTTCCTCCCTGAGCTTTAAAATGATGTCCAAGGTAGCAAGAGTCTTATTTTGCCTTAAATTGGACACAAATGGATCCTATTTATCCGGTAACCCATCAGCAAGGCTAGAGACTTTGTCTTCCATGGATGTAACCACACCATGAGTGTGTAACTCATAAGATGATAGAATCTGTCGTTGATATCATCTAAGCTCTCCTTTCCAATTGGTGAGAAATTGTCGAATTCCTTTTAAGAGCTTTTGCCTTGAGTGCCTTCAGAGTTGCATTGCCTTCGTATCTCTTTTCTAAGGCTTCCATAACTTCTTAGACTGCTTGTTCTCAGAAACTGATGAAATATATCTTTAGGTATTGACTGAGTCAACAAGGCATATGCTTTCTTTTCAGCATTTGCATAGTCTTCGGGCTTCACTCATTCCACCAATGTAAGCTTTACCCCATTAGCACTGACTGGTACCACGTAACCAGTCTCAATAGACGTCCACAGATTTGGGTCAACTCCATTCAGGTAGATTTCAAACAGTTGTTTCCATTATGGGTATTCATCCAACGTTAACAGCTTTAGCGGTTTGTTGTGGTTCCCGATCTCACTTTCCAGAAGTAGAAGATTCTAGTTGCGTGAATCCTTTCCAATAGTAAAGCAGAGAACTGATCTTCCATTTCTTTAAACTTGGTGAACTAAGAACAGGACAGATTGACCTATGCGATTGGACAGGCTGACTGGTTCAATCGTGCGATTGAAGGATGCGAATGACTTCAATCGTGCGATTGGATTCAATCGTGCGATTGAACTAGACGAATGAGGTCAACCGAATGGAAAACTTCAACCGTGCGAATGAACTGTGCGAATGAGTGCAGTCGTGCGATTGAACTATTCGAATGGAGTTCAGTCGTGTGATTGGGCCAATCGTGCGACTGAAGCTGCTGCTACGGAAAAAAATCGAATTTTGAACACTTGACTTAAAATTACGAATATTCAAGAACCCTAATCTGCCGTATGGGAACAAGTCGAAACTTTTGACATAGAAACTGGACAAAAACCAAGTTTTGAAGCGAAAAAAAGTGTATCTTTTGAATAAAACGTTAGTTTGACACCAAAACCAATTGAATCCACGCAACATCACGATCCTAAGCTCTGATACCACTTGTTAGGACCAATTTCGTATGGAGTACTAACGGATTCTGCGTGATACCGAATCAAATAGTGCAGAATCCTATTTGATTGGCGATCCAATCAGTGAGAACGAATATCCTGATCAATCCAATGATGAAACGAATGTTAAGAACGAATGAGAATTGATCAAAAACGAACTATGAACTTGGATTGACGACTTGGTACGCTCTGGACGGCTAGGGTACGTAGGTATTCGAAGTGTTATGTTTTCCACGAATTACGTGGTATTTATAGGTTTTATGTCTTCATTCGTACGACTGAACCATTAGCATGGTTCAGTCGTGCGACTGAATCATGCGATTGACTCATACGCACGACTGAAGGTTCAGTCGTGCGACTGACTTAATCTTATGTCTCAGTCGTGCGACTGATCCAGTCTTCTGGTTCAGTCGTGCGACTGGTCCATAAGCATGATATATTCATGCGCATGGTCCATTAGCATGGTCCATTAGCATGAACTATGACATGGATAAGTTAAACATACTTCTAACTTCTTATTGACTTAGAACTATGTAGAACAACATCAAACCTATATAGTTAGTCCATACACGTGCAACACATTCAATATAATGATATCATGACATAATCAAACATAAATTAACATCGCAATGCACTTCATATATCATTCATTCAATTTATTACATCGATTACATATATGTAATACATGAAAGACTTTTACATTTCAGAACATAAACTAGGTACATCAATATGTATCAACAAACACAAGTACATACCTATTGCCACTAGGTGATGTTGGACTGATTGGTCCGCATAGGTCTGTGTGCACCAGCTCCAACCTGTGACTAGCCTTCACAAGTACATACCTATTGCCACTAGGTGATGTTGGACTGATTGGTCGCATAGGTCTGTGTGCACCAGCTCCAACCCGTGACTAGCCTTCCAAAGGGTCTTCTTTGGTATGGCTATCCTTCTTTGCTTTCTAATGTTATATGTCTCGCACACCTGAGTTTTCCACACACCTTAGGCATTCCCTTCACCATACTTGATATTGCATCATTCTCAAGGCCTTATGATGAACATGCCCCAGTTTCCTGTGCCATGTGTTTCTGTTGTCATCCTTACTAATTGCATGCATTTGGCCGAGGGTAACATGATATCCATGCACAATAAACATTATGTTCTTTGTCATTATGGACTTCATTATTAAAACCCTATTAGGGTGGTAATGTTGACATATACCATGCTCTATGATAACCTTTACATCCTTCTCTTGGAACTGCCCAAGACTTATCAAGTTGGATGTCAAACTTGGTATGTAGTACACATTGGTGAAGGTTTGCTTGATTCCATCAATCAAGAAACTCACATCTCCAATGCCACATACATCCAACCGAAGACTATTGCCAAGTTTGACATTGTGTTTAAACTTTTCATCAAGTCTTTTAAACATCCCTTCATTCCTGTCATATGGTTTAAGCAAGCTGAATCCAAGAACCAATATCCCTCACTACAATTGCCCACATCCGCCTTAACCATCAACAACAACTCTTCATTCTCATCAAACTCTGTGAAACTGGTAACCTTTTCTTCTTGTGGGCATTTGAATTGGAAATGACCCATTTGATGGCACTTATAACATTCTATTTGAGACTTGTCAAAGTTGCTTCTTCCTTGACCTCTTCCTCTGAATCTTCCTCTGACTGTGCCTCATCGGCCTCTACCATAACCTCGTCCGTAACTTGATTCGTCTACCTTTAAAGCATGTTCTTCAACCTCCTTCTTGGTAAGTTTCTGTTCATGTAACATTAATGAGCTCTGCAACTCATCTATGGTAAATGCATCCAAGTCTTTTACTTCTTCAATAGAACGCACCACATAGTTGAAGTTTAGTGTGAGTGTTCTTAGGATCTTTTCTACTACTTTAACATCCTTCATGTCTTCACCATTGTTCCTATCTCGTTTGAAATGGTTATCGCCCTTCCAAAATACTCTTCAATGGATTCTCCTGTCTTCATTTGAGTGTCTCGAACTGCCTCCTCAACCTCTGTAACTGGGCTCGCTTCACTTGATCATTCCCTTTGTACTTGGTCTTCATAGCATCCCACAATTGCTTTTTGTCTTCTTCTATTTAATCGTACACAAGATACTCTTTTCGATTGAATAGAAGAAGTAATTCATGGCCTTGACATCTATGAGCTTCATCTCAGCGATCTCTTTCTTCCTTGCATCTGACACTTGATATCCAGCATCAGGCTCAACATAGCCGACTTCAACTGCTGGCCAATACTCCTTCGATCGCAGCAGGTTCTTCATGACCATACTCCAGTGGTCATAATCTCCATCAAACTTGGAATAACGAACCCTTACGATGAACTTCCTTCTACAGCCATCCTGGTCACGCACTCACTCTCTTGTGGATCTAAACTCGCGCTTTGATACCACCTGAAGGTTTCAAGTGATATAGACACACATAAACTCTCGTGAAAGTGATGATCTGATTGAATATGAAGTCTGCCTTTAAATAGGCATACGGATACAAAAACAGACTCTAACTGACTTCACAAATAAGCATAAAATCAGAACAACCTCATACGACTTATTCAACTAAATAGCAAACTAACATGACCATTTACTATATCCCACGTGCACAGACTTCCTCCACGTATGCATGCATGTGGAACGTATGCATGCTTGTATCACATGCATCAATATAAAGTACACTTAAAAGTAATAAAAAGAAAGCATGCAAGTTCTGATCTAAATGGGTAAAACTCATAAGTAACAAGTTAAGGGATTTAAATTCTATACTAAGCATTCGAGCGTGATTAAAAAAAATCAAAGTAACCGTAATTATAGTGTATTTAGAGGTAAAAGTAGTAAATTTGGCCAAATGGTTGATAGAAATGGACTGTGCTCAAGAAGCACACTAATGATAAGTTAACTTGTTAGGAAATCTTCTTTTTTAGGTAGATGCATCTCTACATCAAACTTGTGTTATCTCACCATGACCATAAGCAATTAATTATCACATGGTTACAACCGGAACTACGTTTTAGATTATATGATTGTGTAAACTTGATCGAATGATAAATGTGAACATTTGGTCATCATATATATGCATGCGCTTTTTTTTGCTTGTGTTATGGGTATGCTGTATTAATTGGAAGACACATTATTCTGGATTACTTAATTGTGACAATCACAATATATTAGCATAGTTGATGATAGGATATCTAGTGGTCTAGTGTGCTTTACATAAATCGGTCAAACATTGAATCAATGTCTATAATGACATGTACCAATTAAGCATTCTTATCGCATATCAAGGTTTGTAATTAAGTAAGCAGACCAAAAAAGATAATGAGATTACAATTGTTTCTCTTACAAGTAAACAAACCTTTTTCTTGACGCGTGTAATTCATGTAATTATTCTTTTAGAAAACTTCAAACCAATTGAATTTACTTTATATAGACTTATGTTGTTTTTAAAAATTTTTGGGCTTCAGCCAAGTTGGTGACAAAAAATAAAAAAGGGTTCAGGGCCATATTTATTATTTTAATGACTCGAGAACTAAACTTGTAATACTATCAAACCACACGTATTATTTGTGCAATTTTTCTTAAAATAAAAAAAATTAATAAATAAATAATAGTTAATAAATATAGGATTTGATCACATTAATGGCCCTTATGGTAAGACCTAATTCATTTGATGTCCCTAAGTATAGAAATTACTATAAAGATCCAAAGAATCCGCCTAACCTCTACCTGTTAATTGCACAAGAGGTTAGGTTGCAATTGCATACCTTTAGAACATTCTTGTAATTTACCACACTAGAGAGCAAACTAAAATCAGATTTTATCACAAGATCTTTCATGTAATAACTCTAGATACTAACATATAAAATGTTATTTTCCTTTAATTTCTTTTTATCTTTATCCTTTTATTTGCTTCTTTAACCTTAGTTTGATTTTCTTAATCTTTATTTTGAGTTTTTTTTAACTTTATTTGATTTTCTTAATCTTTAAACTTTGTTTCTGCTCGCCACAATTGCTCTAAATAATGGCTTGCCTCCAAAATAACATAACATTTGAATTAACTTGAAAAGTTACATGGGTTAACTATCTAGTAAATGGGCCATGTTTTGTTACGCGTTTATGGGCCTTACTAGGCCTGTTTCAGACATCCTCTTTGGTCATGTTCTGGTTTTAAAAACTTATTATTTTGTGTCTTGTATTTTATTGTTTAAGTACGTAAAAGGTATAAAGAAAATGTGCATCTAACGACTGAAAAACAAATTTTAAGGGGATTTTGTACCTTGATTTGGGCCAACCGGTAGCATGTGATTTGGGTTGTTTGGGCGTCATTTACAGATGGTTAGGTACTTAGGTTACCGTATTATTCTCGGACTTAAATACAATACACCTTAAGCTTAACAAGTGCAAAAAGACGGTAATGGTTGGTTGTTTTAGCAGCCTCGAGGGGTCCCTTTCGGTCCCGTTAGGAGCTGTTTTAGTACATCATTTCCACTGTTAAAAGGTGCTTGTGAATTACCAAACCATATTAAAATATAGTGCCTTGATACGCGTTACACATATCTAATTTTTGTGTTCTTGGTTCGGTTTTTGAAAGGTTTGTTCACTTTGGTTTACTTAACAACTTGGGGACTTATAAAACTTAGTGTAATGATAGATAAATAAAAGACAAGAGTGAGTAGGAGTTGTTACCAACAAAACGATACAACGAGCATGTAAAGTGCGAGATTGAACTACAAATCGATGATCCTCCCCTTCCTTCTTGTACTCGGCTGAAACTCAAAGAAAAAAAAAGGGTAGAGTGGTTGATTTTGTGGTGCCCAAATGTAAGAGATGATGGGTTATTTACCTAGGTGGTCATGGTGATCATTAACTTCTAGTTTTATCAATCATGGGAGGCAAGGCTTAATACAATAATACAAGACCATAAAGCATTAGTAAACATCTTGGTTGGGTGGTTATTTGATGGTCAAGGGGAGGGGGACGGGGCATTTTGGTTGCGGGTCATAGTGATTACTTGGTGGTCTTACGTTTTGTTCTGTTTTATACGTTCGTTTATTATTGTGTCAAGTAACATTCTCGAGTCTTACAAACGTATGTGTGGATCGACTTTTATATAGTTGAACGATTTATGTTCTTTGATTCTTCTGTTAGTAATTATGGTGCTTGTCTCAACGATTAACGTCTATTGGTTAATTTCTTATTTTTTTTTGTCTATTGAATCGATGATTAAAAAGGAGGGTGAATATAAATTTCTTCTTAAGCTAACTACTCAATGTATAATCTTAGAGTCCTGCGGGATTTTTAATGCAAACATTTGATTTTTAATGCAACATTTGATTATGCGCATGTAAGTTTGTGGTCATAAGTATCTAGTTATTTTACAGTTTTCACTGTAAGATTTGGATGTACATTATCATACTGTAATTTGTTATGCTCACATTTATTAGCAAATGGTGGTGCGGTG